>APFE031566632.1:13731-51381 GCA_000404065.3 Pinus taeda | reverse complement strand
AACTATAGTCACAACTAACAGTTGTCTTGCCCTTTCACTCACCTCTAACACTTGTCTCCACTGAACTGTCCATGCACTGAGTTAACTGATGTATTCTTCAGTTGATTTATGAGTTAATAATTAGTGAATTAATTAATAATTAATTCACATCGCTCATCACTAGTCTATTTGTTAGTTAGACTAAATACAACTAGTTCAACTAAGTCAAACTGAACACAACTCCATCAACTCCTCATTCAACTCCACCAAACTCAATCACTTGAGTTCTAACTGAAGTCCATCCCTGCAATAGCTCAACTAACCCATAGAAACACGTATTTCCTTATGGCAGTTGCATGTGCCACATTTGTAGCTCGAACTGAAGTGCTCCAAGAGGATAAGATAATGTTTATAGTCAAAATATTATTAAGAGCTAATAATATTCGACTGTTCTATTTTTAGCCTGGCAGTCTAAAAATAGACTCCGCCCATATGTCTAAAAATAGAAGTCCATCTATTTTTACCAACATGACCAATCATCCACAAATAACATCTTGCAACTCATAGACCATGATCCATATGTCTAAAAATAGACATAGTCTAAAAATAGACTTTGCGCCAAAAAAAGCCTGCGGGCACACTTAGTGAAGGCGACTTCTTTTAACTAAGATCCATCATCTTGTTGCATTTTCAATAGAATCTAGCTCGAGGTGATAGTTGTAGGTGAACATTGGCTAAAACTATCTACATTGGGTGGAGAGTTTGCATCCCAAACTTAGTTTCTCAAAATATTTAAAGATAAGTGTTCCTCACATGTTTGCAAAATTAATGAATGCATGTTCCATTATGTATTGAAATGATAGTGTTAATACATTGAGAAAATGCTTGTGGTTGTTGTCTATGTGCATGGCTAATGTGATGTCATGTGGCTAGGGTGATGAGATTGATCATGTATTTGGTTGGGTTATATTTCATAGTAAATCGAAATGGGAAATTTTGGTAAACTGTCACTGTAAGAATCCTATGGAGGTTGATGGCTTTATTAGTATAACCATGCTCCTATACATAGAAAAATAATAAAGTCTCATTCATGGTTTGTAGTCCCGCTTACTTCATCAGGATAACATTCCCAATGCCCAAGTAAGTTATGCCCAATGTTTTGAGCACATGACCTATTATTCCACCTTCAGGTGGTGGTATTTTTGTTGTCTATATCATCAGGTTATAAAGGTGGAGCCAAAAACATCATGTCCTTGACGATTTCCCATGGCGCTTGTGATGCTCACTGGTCGTGAAATGCAAGACCTAAGTGTAATCACATGTTCCCATATGCTAGAAGAGAGGAAAGGGTAGGGTCAACTATTTTAATAATTACCTTCATGAAGGAGCTATAGAATCGACTAGGAAATGCATAATTATTCGCCACGATTAGTAGATCGAGGCACATACCTTAATTAGTAATATTGCTATAAATTAGGGAACACAAACATATATCTATCTGTACAAGTTCACAGGGTGGCTTTTCCATGGCGTGAACTGTTGAAAATTAACAGCCCAAGGATGCATTTCCTTAAATAAAATTTCATTTGTGACAATTCTGGAGTGATTTTCTAAAAATAGAAGGTCATGTCTATTATCTCAAGTACGACTATCCAAAATTAGTAAATCATCTTGTATCAATTAGTAATAAAAAATATTTGATGGAAAATCACTCAACTTATAATTATTTAATCCTAATAGTTCAATTTTGACCTAATTATCAATATTACCATTACTATTATCATTATCCTTATGATACTATGTTGTTATTATAAAAAATAAATTCAAGTCATGTTACCTTCATACTTCACACCCCTCCCTCCTTAATGTCTCTCATGACTCTACGTTACTCCCTCTCTCTTACTCTCTCATTAAAGACTTGGCATATTCACACATATATGATAAAGCATTCTGAGGCTCTTCTTGTAACAGTTGATGGTATGTGTTTACATTCATGTGTGTTAAGTAAAACAAACTACTTTGTTATCTATAACAAAAATCTTATTTGGAATTGTATGCCATCAATGCTTTAGTGTTCGTTGTTGGTTGTAAACTACTTTCCAATCGATGAATGATTTTTTCTCTTTCGCATGTATATTTATTAGAGTAATGCTAACATTATTCTTATAAAGGTTCATGATACTTATTTTAGTTGTGGCAGTGTCTTGTGCGTATTATTTGTAAGTATTTCAAAAAGATATTTTCACTTCTATTCATCAAAAGTTATATTGGATTTCTTACGTGTTTTTGATTTAGACCAGGGCATATAATAAGCAAGTAAGATGACAACCATGCAAATATATCATATGCGGCTCCTATTCCAAACGGTGTAGGGTCTAATTGGGACTTTACACCAGGGAAATCCCATATTGTTGGCGACACATTAGGCCTATCAACAAGCCCTGAGACTAATTCATGAAAAATTAAAGTTTGTGTACTTTCAGTCCCTTTTTATGGAATTCAAATCTGATGCTTGAAGAGAGTTATGACGATTTTCTGCGGGATACTAGTTTGATACTGAATTCTCGAGCAAGAACTTTAACTTCCTTGGACCAATCTATGAAAATATAGCGAATCAAGGTTTAAAATTTTAACTAGATGTTCATCAAGATTTCTTCTACACATGATAATAATTTGATGGTCCACGTCTTTATAGAAAAAGGTTATAGCTAAAGTGTCGCGATGACCCGTTTGAAGTAGAAAAATCCTAGGATCAAGAGCTTTGATACCAAATTCCAGATCAAATAAACACAGAAACATAGGAAAAGATAGATCAATGACTTGATAATAAACCACTTCAAGGGGGAAACCTCCTTTTATATCACATAAATCAACAATTATTGGATGATTCAAATGAAAATACCTCCTTGATATATATAGGAGTCTAAAGGGTCAAAATATAATTAGGGCTTACATAACAATAATAATATAAGAGCACGCCAATAACAATAATGGACTTCTATGTGGCACAAAAATAACAATAGTGGACTTCCATGGGATGCATAAATTTGACACCAAGTTTCTAAATATCTTCTTCAACTATATGGTTGATATCTCTCTGATACAAACATGCCTTGGAATGCCTTCTACTTTTCTTTGCTATTCTTCATTAAGGAAAGCAAATTATTTATTATAATATTCTATGACACCATGGTGCTTTCCCAATCAATTCGTACAAGTTAAATAGCCGTATGAGCCCAAAGGTATAATGTTTAGATATAATTTGTACTTAATCCATTCATGTCCATTGAACATGTTGTAGCACATTCTTGTTCTTCTAATCCATTTTCTACATTAAGTCTCAATCCACATTTCAAATAAAATTTAAAAGAAAAAAATAAAAATAAAATATAACTATCAATTAAATATAAAAATAATTTATTAAGGTAGGTTAATTAATTTACAAATATAAATACATTAGAGTCATTAATGTTAATTAAAAGTTAAGAAACTAATTGGGCTTAAAAATGATTAAAAGTCATTTAATAAAAGCCAAAGTTAAAAGCTCTGGCCACTCTTTGGTCCCACATTTTTTTAATCATACGAGAGACATGTTTTTTCAAAAAACCACAAGCAAGAATTATTTTTGATGGAAGAATTGAAATATAATTTTACGAGTTAAAAAATATTTGAGAAATATTTGTATCATAATATTTTATTCCCAAATATTTAAAATTGATATTTCTGAAAATTGAAGAGTGGTAGAAAATCATCCAAATCATTTTCAAATTTGACAACAATGGTTAAGCACCTGAACGATAATTAAGGAAAATTGAACCATCAAATGATTTTATCAAAAGACAGAGGATTAATCAATTCTATAAAAATGATCAGCCAACCGTATTATTGCAGATTGCATCCAGATTTGTGGGAAGTTGACATATTATTAAGGAACAACTTCAACCAGATTAAGTTTTTTAAGGAGGAAGATCAACAGTTAAAGGATCAACTAGAAATTTCAGGAAGGAAAATCAACATCAATAAACCAATTCCCAGAATTGAAGGTAGAGGATTTTCCAGCAGTTCCAAGTTTCCTGCAACAAAATAGAAATATTATTTAACTTTTAGTTTCTTATTTAGGATTTTATTCCAGGAAAATTGTAACAGTTCAGGATTATGTTTTGCTATATATTGTTTGATTTGTAATGTAAAAGGGTCATATTTTGAAGCCAAAACCCTAAGATTTTTGTAAAGTTCACTGTTACAGATTTTTAATCAAAGGCTTCTGGCTCCAGTAAATGAAAAAATTTGTTTCTTATGTATGTTTTTTTTTGTAATTTCACAATCTGTTTCTACATATATTTGAGGTAGTATAGGTCATTGGGAAGGACTAGACTGAGTATCATCCCCTATGACATCCCTCCTTAGAGTTATGTTCTTTACTGAGTAGATCAAGGTGTCAATGTGTCACTGTTGATCCTTTTGAATCAATAGATTGTTGCTCTTATGCTATAATTAAATGTATTGATGTTTCATTGTAGAGATCCTTCTACACGCTTCAGTTCTTGATTAGATAATTATATATTTAATTATTTAGTTTTTCCTCCATTCCTCCATCAAAATATTTCAAGCTATGTCATTTTGTCAAAGCTAAACGCTGACACTTTGATAAGATATTTGTGAGAGAAGACCTTACTTGTTGAGAAGAGATTGGAAAATCAAAGCAACCTCCCTATAAAACAACCCCTAGATCTAGCCATTGTGCTTCATAGGTTGTTGTCCAGTGATGGTGAACAACAAAATGTCTCGTAATATTGAGGGAGCCCCCTCTGGTTCAAGGGCCAACCTGAACCTAAAGGATAGTTGAGTTGGTTTCTTGGCACAATGTTGCAACAAAAAACTACATTCAAGAAACATTACAACATTTGGCATCGTTGTCGGGGAGCGAAGTAATGAAAATATTTTCCCCTGGAGAACGATAATTGACTAGATCTATTCTTTGCTGGTGAACAAAGGCTAAACATTTGATATTGGTTGCATTTCTTTCACCCAATGGCACCACTTTGTTTATTTGGCAATTCCATGGGTTTCTAATGCTGCTGGTTCGAAATGACAAAAACCTTCGTTCTTATGATGATGGTATTCAATTGTTTGTTTTTCTTCTTCTCACCAATAAACATAAAACTCAAATGTTTAAAGAAGATGCACACTCTTCAAGATTCACTTGTTAGTATCAGTTGCTTATGAAATTTGAATTTCATAAGCTAAATATTTTTCAAGTTTTCAACTGCATGCAAGGTGATCTGCCATATAATCCACTGCTCACTTGATTGCATTGGAAGTCAGACCATACTTAACAGGAAAAGGTTTCAACTCAATTAGGTGGAGGTGTGTGGGATTGGATAAATTTATTTTCATATTTCAGCATGTAGTAGTTAGTTTCATTTTCAGCAGTTTTCAGTTTTCAAATTTCAGTGTGGGGTCAATCTCAGTATCAATTCCAGTTCATAGTTGCAGGATATTGAAAAGAGCACAATTAATTATTGTAGGCTATTGACTTCATAGCACAATGGATAAGATATTGTTCTTCAGTTTCAGTTTGATTTCATATCGTAGCAGGTTTCAAATTTAAGGTTGCAGCTTATAGGTAAAAATAAGAATTGAGTTGAACTGTCATGACTCCATGCCCAATGGATACAAAGCACCTAGTCTACAAATTTTTTGCATCCTGCAGGGGGAGGCAGTCTCTAGTTAGAGCCTATGTTGTAACCGATTCTTGTCATTCTAATCCAATTTTATACATTAAGTCTCAATCCACATTTCAAATAAATTTTAAAAATAAAAATAAAAATAAATAAATAATTAAATCAATGAATATATCTATATAAATGATAATGTTACTTTTTTTTTTGGTCGTAAGCACCCATTGGGGGAATTTAACCGTGACCTATCGCAAAGAGTGCCTTAACAATGCACCAATTCACCGTCAATCCAAAGCCCCACGGGACGATGATAATGTTAATTATTAATTAAATAATAAAACATAATTAATTACGATAGATTAATTAAATTAATCTACCCAACAATATTTTAACTATTGATTATTTTAAACACGTGGAATAATCTTAGGTTTAATTTTATTATTCTAACATTAATTTTTAATTAGTAACTAACGGTAAAATTGTAATTAACATATAAAAATCGTAATAAATTAATTGATTAAAATAAAAATATTTTTAAATATTTTCCAAACTTTGGGATTTCAAGACTATGAGGAATAAATTAAGTGTATAAAATCAGGGAAAAACAAGGCATGGTTTATACGAGAGACATGGTTTTTCAAAAAATCGCAGGAAATAATTATTTTATATGGAAGAATAGAAATATGAATTTATAAGTTAAAAAGTATTTGGGAAATATTTTATCAAAATATTGTATTCCCAAATATTTAAAATTGATATTTCTGAAAATTGAAGAGTGGTAGAAAATCAATGATTTCCAAATCATTTTCAAAATTTACGTCAATGGTTAAGCACTTGAAGAATAATTAAGGAAAATTGAATCATAAAATGATTTTGTCAAAAGGCAGAGGATTAATCAATTCTATAAAAAGGACTAGTCAACCAAATTATTACAGATTGCAACGAGATTTATGGGCAGTTAATAGATTCTTAAAAAACAAATTCAACCAGATTAAGGTTTTTAAGTAGGAAGATCAACAATCAAATGATCAACTACAAATTTTAGGCAGGAAAATCAACATCAATAAATCAATTCCTAGAATTAAAGCCATAGGATTTTCTAGCAGTTCCAAGTTTCTTGCAAGAAATTAGAGATACTATTTATTTTTAGTTTCTTGTTTAGGATTTTACTTCAGGAAAATTGTAATAATTCAAGATTAAGTTTCCCTATATATTGTTTGATTTGTATTGTAAAAGGGTTGGCTTTTGAGGCCAAAACCATGATATTTTTGTAAAGTCTACTGTTACAAATTTTTAATCAAAGGTTTATGGCTCCAATAAATGACATAATTTGTTTCTTATGTATGTTTTTCCTGTAATTTCACAATCTGTTTTTGCATATATTTGAGGTAGTATAGGACATTGGGAAGGAATAGGCTAAGTATCAACCTCTCTGACATCACTATGTAGAGTTCTATTCTTTACCAAGTAGATCAAGGTGATAGTGTGTCACTGCTGATCGCTCTAAATCAATAGATTGCTGCTCTTATGTTATACTTACATGTATTGATGTTTTGTTGTAGAGATCATTTTACACGCGTCAATTCTTGATTAGATAATTATCTATTCAGTGAGGATATTTAATTATTTAGTTTCTCCTCCATTCCTCCATCAAAATATTTCAAACTATGTTATTCTATCATAGATAAATATTGGCACTTTGATCAGGCCTCTGCAAGAGAAGGCCTTATTTGTTGAGCATGAATTGGAATCTTGAAGTAAAAAACCTATTAAAAAACCCCTATATATGGCCATTGTGCTTAATAGGTTGTTGTCCAATGACAGTGGACAAAAAAACCTCGTAATATTGAGGGAGCTCCCTCTGGTTCGAGGGCCAGCTTGAACCTAAAGATTGGTTGAGTTAGTTTCTGGACACAGTTTTGCAACCGAGAACTGTTTTTGAGAAACGTTACAAGAGAAAACTCTTTTACCAACTCCTTAATCCTTTTCTTGGCCCCTATAGTGAGCCAAACCAACCAAGTTCTAGCATGCTTGGCTCTATTCAAGTGAAATGTTTCAACAAATTTGGGATCTATATAACTATAAATACCTCTAGAATCTTTTAAAATGGCCATAAGATAGTTATTGATCTTATCTTTTACTCAATCGTGTGAGCTTGATGATATTCCTTCATATTATTTGGGGATGCATAGATTTTTGGCATGCTTTTTACCATGTCCTTAATTGCATCATCTCCTAGAATGTTGTGAATCTCACATTGTCTCCATTGTAAAGGAAACCCTTGTAAATATGATCTCCCTCACGACCATAGCATTTGGTGGGTTGTAATCTTGGCCTTTTTCCCAATGAGTTTAAATTATTTAGGTTACTATGTGCTAGTTTCCCTTTCTAATTTGTCTAAGAGTTTTTTTCTAAACAACATGGTTTATACCCATTCCTCCTTTGCTTCATCCTTTGTCTTGTCATCCCATGATTTAGTAATCTGACCTATTTTTTTTTTTTTTTAATAGAGATAGTTTTCTTTCCACATAGCTTCTTCCAAGGTCTTGGGTTCATCAAATTTGATTTTGTCAATGTAGAAAGAAGCTAATCCACTCAGAAGTATTTTTATTTTGACCATCTCATCCTTAATGAAGTCCACGCACCTTACCATATCAAGGAATTTTCTTTCATACTCCTCTATGATCATGCTCACAACTTGACTTTAAATAAAACTTGCATTTTTATATCATAATAGTGCTTTGATAAATTTTTTTTTTGAAAATACCTCTTGAACTACCTCAATGAGATCCTGTTTTTGTCTAGGTGATTTATTTGTTTGAGTTGGTCCTATCACATTGATTCTTTGCCTTGAAGATGATAGATGGAAATTTTGGCCTCTAGGTTGGATGGGTAGTTGTGTAACAGGAGGTATTTTCCCATCCCCAACAACCAAGCCTTAGTTTTCTCACCTTTATCATGTTCATCACCAAATGTAGGAGGCTTAATCTTCCTAAGTTCTCCTTGAAAATCCTCTATCTAAGATCTTCTCCTATGATTTTTGATTGGTGACAAACTTGGACTAATTTTAAACTTGGAAAACATATAATTCCTACTAGTTAAATGTCTTGGTGAATAATGCTAATTCCTAGTAGCACTTCTATAATTCCTTGAATGTATAGATTATATGCTTCTACAAATGGTATCTAAGTATTGAGGTGATTTTTGATTTCTTCAACTCTAATCAAACTTTCATTATTAATGCTATAATTGAGCACCTTAATTTAGAGACACTTCATTGTCTCCATGGGCTCTTTGTTCTTTATTTGGCTTTCTCAATGCCCATTTGGATGTCTCTCAACATTGGCCATAATATTGTCCATCTCTCTAACTTCCTCATGTATATCAAATCTTATACTTCTACAAGCAACAGTATGGTGTAAATCATCTTTGAGAATCATTGCAACAATTTTTAAATTGATGTTTCAAATAAAACAAGTGTGGTCCATCCTCAAGATAAGATGATATGAATGAAATCATGATCCATGTGCCCTGGGTGTATGACCCCTGCGCATCTTTCATGTCTCTAGCCCTATTTTTGAGCCTAGCCTATTATGTTTGTACCTATATTATACAATGTGCATGCAACAATCTTTGTTAGTCACACATCATAAACTCTACAATTTTATGAAATTATGGATAGTTATCCACCTCTAGGCCACTAGAAGACTTATTTTTATTTCTTGAAGAATTTTGTTATTGAAATTAGAATTCTAGTGAACCATTGAATTATTTTCTTCACAATCTTTCTTTTTACTATTCATATGCTCAATTTTGCACTTTGAATGTAATGCTATGGTATTTTGAAGTTGGTTAGTATAATCCAAAAATTGACTCTTTAATGCTATAGGAATATTTATACTAAATCCTTGAATATTTGTATGCCTATATTCCAATATTGATTCCATGGATAGATTATCCTATCCAATAATTTTCTATTCACTACTTCCATGCTCAATTTTGAGCTTTGAGTAGGAAGTTATGCTTGCTAGAAGTGACATGGAACTCGGTCCTCTATGCATGCTAATATACATGTAACTTTGATACCATCTCCATTTGGCACTTGGAATAGCTCATTGGAAAGTTTCAAATAAGTGCTATTACTTAAAATTATTTTCTGGGTGTGTCAAAAATACACTCAAGCTTGAAAATCTCCCAAAAAATGTCATTTAGGGCCATAAAACAACCCTAACAGTTTAGGGCCTAGAAGATCATAACAAAATCATATGATATTTTGCTAAATAGGCAGATCATATGGCATCTAAAATTGATTATAGGTCCACATGGCACCTTGAGGTGGTTCCATGTGATCACCTAGGCCACACCTAGCCTTATTCTATCATCACCTATCTGTTTGCTCCTTTCTCCCTTATCTCCTTCTCATTGTTCTTTTCTTTCCTGTGGTTTTGTTTATCTTTCCTTTCCTTTTATTTTTATTTACTTTTCTAGACCCACATTGGCCCATTGGTTCACTTAGAACACTTTTCAGACTTGGCTATCTCTTGGACACTAGTTATGACAATGAGCGAGTCCTATCTTGTGCCTTTACATCCCTAACGCCCATGATTGATGATGAAGAGCAACCCCATCCAAATATAAAATTGTGGTGGATGTTGGAAGTTAGAGTAGGAGGTATTTTAATTTCTCCTCACTCTGGAATACTAATTACCACCCCTATATTGCTAATAGGGCATTGTTGACACAAGTTTTGTGCACCCTAGTCAACAAGGGAGAAGGGACCCATACCATAGCTCTTTAGATAGCCCTAGATGTTTGGTGTGGTCACCCTTGATAGATTTGAAGGCTTCGTTGGCCTTTGGGTTCCTCCTTTTGCGAAGAAAAAACCAAGGGAAGACTAATCCTAACCTATACTATCCAAGTTAAACCTATGCTATTGTTAAATATACCTAAAATATTAATGGTTAATGAATGGTGAAATGCATTTTGCTATTAATATAATACGTATAATAAGTCTAATCTCCTAGTTGTTAGCAATTAAAGAAGTACAATCAGATATCAAGCTATCTTTAGTAATGAAAATACAATAAAATTTGTACAAATGAGATTATGTATGGTACAACAAATGAAAGACCATAACAAAATGTAGCTAGTTCAAAAAAATGGAATACAATTTCTATCAAGAAAATGAAATATAATTTGAATTTATAAATGAAATTATAAATTATAAATATAAATAAACTAATCCTTAATGCGGATAATGAAAATACAGGTAACTGCTAAAATGCAAATTCCTTATCCTTTAAACTAACACATGTCAAACTGTGTTTGTTTTAATAATTAACATCAAGAATACAAACTACAAACTAATTGATGCATTATAATTCGTACTTCTCGGCCAAGGATCATATAAAGGGAAATTGTAACAATTTCATAAAAGAGGGCAATCATTCAATTATTCGTTTATGAATCAAACCAATAAACAGACAATCAAAATAAACATATGAAATTAGAAATTACAACAATATAAACATTAATTCAATTCATATGCAAAAGATAACATCATCTCAGTTCTAAATTTTTGGAATAAAACCACAGGAACCTAGACCACATAAATGCCCATATCAACTATCAATCTCAGGAAACAAGTAACTGGAGAGAAATACTGATCATATAAGAACTTAGACAAATTGAATCAATGTAAAACGAAAAACAAATGCAATAAAACTGCTAATTATTCACGTAATAAAACCACAGAAACTTGTATTATGAGAAATCAAATTACACAGAACTCAGAAGATGATAAGAACCAATGAATATGAAAGAATTGAAGCCAAAATAAGTAATCAAATAAATAAAACCAAGTCTGGAAAACTCACAATGTTATTCAATAAATGTTCTACAATCACATAAAGTTAAAGAGCATTTCTTCGCCCCTAAAATTCCCATGCTATAGAAAACCCATAGTTTATATAAAAGTTGAGAGACCTCAATGTATCCAAAAGTAATCCTAGAATTTCTCTAATTGTCTATTACAAAAATAATTTAAACTATTTACTTGGCCTCCTGGCCAAATTGTAAAAGCTAAAAGAAGAAGACAAATGTCTGACAGGGCATCCATGCACAACTCGCAACAAGTACACATTGATCGAGCATATCCTCCTTTGTAGGATCCAAATCCAATGTTCAATAAACATGAAGTACCTATTGAAACAAACAAACCATTATTAAACATTTGTATTAACAACATGATAGGGTTGCTACATAATCAAGGATTCTGTAGCTACCCCCTTTTTTCAAATTTAGTGAAATAAATCAAATAGACACATACCTTGAAAACTTCAGAAATACCAATCATAGATAAGAACAAAATAATTACTTATAAGGACAAGAATCATCTATATCATAATATATAACTACTTTTACTTTTGATGACTTCATGATAATATGTGTCTCTTTAGACCGAGATTTATTTTTCAGTAGTGGAGGATTTTTGTTCCCTGTGTCTTTCCCTAGCTTGAAACGGATCTCTGAGTTGATTGTTTTCATGGACGAGATGAATAATGCAATGTTCAAGATGTGGGGTAGTGATTAAATATTGTTGGTGCCAATACATGCTCATAATTGGTTCATTCGAATGGATGTTTCTCAGAGAACCATCATCACAGTAAGCGACAACACCACACAATTCTGAATCATCATGCACCTAGGGATTATTTCTTTATGGAAAAGGTTCAAGGTGAGCCTTAAGATCAACAAACACATAATTTGCGGGAGTATTAGTTTGCTTGTTTCATCTTGCTTGGGAAATTTTCCTTTGAATTTGTTTAATATTAACTTTAGAATGAGGGTTTTGTTCTGTCTGATCGATTTCTTCTTCATGTTCAGGTTTTCTAGGCATGGGTTCAAACCAAAGACTTACCCTAGAGGATTCATTTGTCCTTTATCCATAAATCCATGTTTTAATTCCATATGATGAACAATGGTACCCTTTTTCTTGCTTCTAGTGACTCGGACATGAGTAGGTATGAGGGATTCAATCCTACTATCATCCAAAAGAGAAGGGTTTTCTTGATGGAATAATTATTTGCAGTCATTCTGTAATGAATGATGAGATTGTGATTGAAAATGATTATCCAACGAAGGGTTAGGTGCACATAGATCTAAGGAATCATAGTACTCAGATAATTAGGGTTTTTTGAAACCATTTCAATCTAGGAAATGATCCCATTCATCCCTTGTCTTCGCCAACTGGTGTTTAACTAGAATACATATGAGACTATGATGAAATAAAGATCTTGCAGGGTTCTTGAAGTGTGACTGGTATGTATGAGACATCTTAGTCAGGATTTTATTCAAATAAAAGGGTAGATTAAGTTTATGGCCAAGAAATTCCATTAACAACCTAATATGATAACTAAAAACCAGAATGTATCGCCCCTCAAAAGTAATATATCGATGTAACAAAAGTAGTAAGTTACGCCATTTCAGTTTTAGAAAGGAAAATGGAATACCTTTTACATGGTAAACATAATATTTATTAATGAGAAGTTTCTTCCATGGAATGTCATGTACTGCACAACTTTTGGACTAATTATCTCCCTCGATGGGGAGATGAGTAGCCACTGCAATGAAGTCAATATCTGCAACAATCTCTAAATCACCCACTTGAGAATTATTCCTAACAAAATAAGAAGCAATATCCTTGAAAACCCCTTTATTAAAACCATGAAACAATTGAAGGAAATCCCACCACTCTACCTACCAGAGTAAGACTAAAAATCATCATATGGCCCCACCATCTCGGTTCCAATGGTTTCAAACCAGATAAGGCATGCCATGCCTATAATCCAAGAGGATTTCAGCTGGTAATCAAGGAGAAATAGAGGGGAAAAAAGTGCTATGAGTGGATCATCAAACCCTAACTTGCAAGGAAGTCTGAAAAGTACCAGCATAAATGCCAAAGTGTTGGTAACCTCAAAACCCAAGAGATTAACTTAAACATTAACAGACAAGATGTATGGTACAAAGACAATAATGGTTGTAAGATATGAATGATTGTGAGTGGTAGAATTGAGACATTTGGAAGAAATCTAGGTTAACATCTCTGACGAGAATGCCAAATTTCCCATAAAACCTTGATACAAATATCAAAATGACAACTCTTAGCCTGAGAACTATCCTTTCTCATAATTGCAAATCAATAAATTTTGAAAGGAATATCACCATACACATAAACATGGGCTCACAATAATCATAAGTTAGTCATCCAATCAATAACATATTTAAACTAAGTATTATATGGTAAAGTCATGGTATAACACATATTCAGATATGGGAAATAAACCATTTGTAAAAATAGTCAAGCACAAATTTGTCACATAGTTTATAATCCATTAGATGATAACCATCCATCGACCAAAACCACATGTAGATATTAAGGCTTATATATAATTTTATCAAACATATGAAATGAAGTGTCATGAAGACATTATAGTATTCAAATTGAAATAAGATAGGACTGCTACAAAAACAAGGATTCTGTAGCATCCCTTTTCACTTTAACATTCATATATTCTATAGAGTCATAACCTGTCAATAACTTATTGAACTAGCACAAAGATGGATGGTTTTTATGTTGCTACTGGATGGGAGAGAAGTTCATCAAGTAACCACTGAAAGTAGATCTTTCAAATGTATCAAAATTCAATAACATATCAGTCAAAATAACCATAGGCATGTCATATCACAATTTAGAAGATAAAATAAAGTTGCACATCAAAACCATTTCAGCCATATAAAATCAAAGCCAAAGGTGAAAACTAAAACCAAAAGATAAATTTAAGGAAGGTCCCATGTCATTTTAAAAAATGAGAGGGGATTTGATTGGGCTACCAATAGGCACGACAACTCAAAATGACATAGAGAATTTTGGACTTGTCTCAAACTACTCACAAAAGCTATGATATCACTCTTCCACATGTAAATAGAACTCATTCTGTGTGGCCTCACATGTCACCACTTGGGCCCACTACTTAGCACCACATGCCCCTAGCTCTATCATCGTGGCCACATGGCCATTGCAACTTACCATTATATCATTTCCATGTCACACAACATGTGGAATCCATGTCCCATCCATATCAAATAGTATGGAAATTTTCAAATTTTCAAAATAATTCAAAATTTCCCAAAATTTGAAAAATATGTAAATTCCCAAATTTCTACATAAGATACTATGGAAGCCTATAATTTAGCTTCTCTAGGCCAATTTATCTCTGCACACATCAAAATTGACCTTGATACCCATAATCCAATCTTCTTGCAAAAAATTTGCCCATATAAATTGGTGTTTTTACTCATTTTACAACAATTTCACCACTGTTTCCCGATATTTCACAATTTTAGCTACTTACAAGCCTAATTATTTCCTCGATAATATTTAAAATTTGGAATTTTAACCTCTAAGCCTCAAAATCCTTAATTTTCCATTCCCCAAATTCACTTAGGAAATTTTTTCATATAGTTTGCAGGTATCCTCAAAATTTTCCTTTGCAATTTCTATGATATACATCTCCAATGTCTGTCCCATACAACATGAGTGTTATAGCTTGATTCTGATACCACACTGAAACATTCCCTAGACTTCCTTCTGGGCATATGTTACTAAAATTACACCTTTATAAAAACCAAAATTTTTAAATTTCTCTTTAATATGGCTCATAGTTTTTGGTACCATGATAAACTATGCCTACTTGGGCTTTAATACCACATCATAACACATAACTTATTTGATACCATATTTGTTACTCATAATTGAGGATAAGGTTCTTAGTGAGTTGGGAAAATCTCATAATTGAGCATGAAACTTGTGCATGACTTGTAATTGCTTGGTTCACATGCCATCAAGTCTATCACTGACTTGTATCCATGAAATTCACATGCCATCAAGCCTAAATTCTCAAGTATATCTATGACTTGTATCCACCCAATTCACATGACATCCACCCTAACTTCTCATGACCTTAGGTGTTTAGATACATTTTCCTAGATTTAGGGATAACCTATTTAATGAGACACTCTAAAGGGAGAGAGAAGTGTCATACAGAGAATAAATTAGCCATGCTAGTGAATTATCACTAGAGCCATCTTTCCTTGCACATGAAATGAACCTAGTCCATCGATAAACAGAGGAGAGAAAGAAACCAGGGATCATAGAAGATATCATGCTGCCACTAAGTTATTTTTTTCCTTGTATTTATTTATATTGATATGAATTCAATTTCTTTCCCTTCTAGTATTTTTTTCACTACATAGAAACATTAATTGCTTTATTGTATTGCATTCTATTTGTTAGATAATCTACCTTCCATGGAGGAAATATTTGTATTTATTTGTTTTTTCTTTTTTGTAGGAGGACAAGTTTCCATGCCAAATCATTCTCCATGTAATCAACCCTAAGAATCTTCATAATTTGAAGAAATGACAAGGTAGGGTTGTGTTGATGGAAGAATAATTACTTCCTCCTAGTGAACTATCACTTGAAGGTTTTGATTTGGGTGTGATAAAGGTTAGGTATAGTGAATTATCACTTGAACATTTTGACCTGGGTGCAATAAGGGCTATAACTAGTAAATTATCCCTTGAAGATCTTGATCTAGGTATGATAAAGATTAGAGCTAGTGAATTATCACTTGAATATTTCAATTCAAGCAATAGAGGCTACAACCAATTTATTATCACCTAAAAATTTCTACTTGGGCATGATAAAGTTAGAGATAAATAAGAATTTCTTGAAGAATTTGATCTCGATGTGATAAGGGTTCAAACTAATGATGTGTCACTAGAAAATTTTAACTTGGAAGTGAAATGACTTGAGGCCAACAACATATCTCTAGGAAAAGAGAATTGGAAGATGATAAGGGTGTGGATAGACTTCAAGGTGAGGGCTTAAGAAATGTTTTTTTGCTTGTTTAGAAGTATAATTTTTCTTTGCTTGGGAGAAGAATTTACATCCTCCTAAGATTGTATTCAATAATTCCAATCTAGGGATCAACAAGAAAACTATTGATCCAGACTTAAACAGGAACACAATAAATTACAGAGATAACCATAAACACAAATATTCAACGGAAATAATACTTCATTTCATTAATGTAAAATACTGAAATATGCTTACAAACAGTAATGGAAATAAACTTGCTAGGCAATGATAGCTTATCTCTGAGAAGAGATGTGGTGGCTACATGCCTCTGAATTGTGTTACAATGAGGCTCGAAGGCCTATTTATTGTTGAGAAACAATGGAAAACCCTTAACATTCCAAAACCTAACCCTAGAAGATGAAATGCAAAACTATGGGCCCTGTTTGGGTAAATTGGTACATCAACTTCCCGGGGTCATAACTTTGGCATACGATCTCCGTTTGACACGTACAATAGCTCGTTAGAAAGATCTATCCGAGCACTACCACTTTCGGAAGGGAAACATCGGTCCGTGGACCCATATTGCCCCTAGATTTACCAAAAAACGTCGTTTAGGGCCTCAAAATGGCTCCTGAAGTTCAGGACTTGAAAAACTGCTAAAAATAGTAAATTGTGCTACAATTTAGGAAACTGAAAAGAATGAAAGAAACAGTTGTAGGGGTCCAAATGGGATAGGTGGGTGGCCACCAACATCCACCTGGATCATTCCTCCCCCCTTAGGAAGCAATGGTCCCCATTGCGTTGAGTTCCTCCGTGAGATGAGGAAGCTTCTGCTGAGCTAGGTCTCTGGTGAGCTGTTCTGCAATCTTTGATGTGTCCAGAAATGGTGGAAAGCATCGTCGATGATGGTCCACGTTGAACACTCGGTGCAAGCGAAGGAATGGAGGAATGATGTGCTTCAAAGCATTGTTGCCCGTAGCCTTGGTACTGGTGTAAGGACCATGTCGGAGTGGTCTGAGTTTCTGATGGGTTCTGGTAAGGCGTTCTCTCTGCAGATGCATCCAAACATTTTTGCCCACCTGAAACTTGTGTGGTACCCCTATGGGTGAGGAGAAGTTGTTCCTGTGTTCTGTCATGACCGTATCCCTTTGTTGCTGCTGTTGCATGGAGGAACCCTTTGCGGGGGTCATGGATGTAGCAACAATCTTCCCCTTACTTTGGGAGCGAACCATACAAAAAATAAATTTCCTAGTCTGTGAGATGAGCTTGCTGCCTTTCTTAGCAGTGATCAAAGAGGTGGCGGTAGGTGGGGCTACCTCTGGTATCCTGTATAATGAATTATCCAAAGAAATAATTCCAGCGCGAGGCCTTGACTCATACACAGCATGTCGCCTCCACAAGTATGGTTGGCCTAATAGTACATCACAAACATCCATAGGTGTAACATCACACAATACCTCGTCTGTGAAGGGCTTGATGTTGTAGGGAAGGCAGCATTCCTGGCGAACTTTGAGATCTCGTCCTTCATGAATCCACCCGATACTGTACGGCTGCGGGTGTGGTGTAGTCGGTAGGCCCAACCGCTTCATGACCTCTGCTGAAATGAGGTTCTTTTGGTTGCCACTGTCGACAATGAACTGCAGCGGCGAACCCTTCACACACATTTGTGAGTGGAAAAGACGTTCCCCCTCCTCTGGATCTTCAGGTTCATTCTTCTGGATCTTGGCAGTGGCAACAGTGGCACTGGGATCCGCATCAATGATCTACTTCCCTTTGTCATTCCCCTTGTCGGGTTCTGGCTCAGGGTTGGAACATGCATCTGATTCGGAAGCCTTCAACTTGGCCACCAGCGACTGCTTGGTCCGACACTCACTTGTGTTGTGAGTGGGGCTCTTGTAGAACTCACACCACTTTCCTGTGTCCTTTTTCCACTTCGTGGTGTTCTTTTCTTGCGACTTCGACGGGTTGTCTTGGGTCAACCCACCTTGGCTTTATCCTTTGGTCTTCGAATTCACAGATCCAAAGTCTCGCTTCTTCTATTTGAACTTTTGCTCTATTTTGATATTGTATCAGTACACCGTGCCGAGCGAGGAGATGTTCAGGAACTCCATCTCTTCCTGAATGTATTTGTGTAGGTAGTCACGGTATTTGAGTACCAGATGCAGATCAGAATCTTTGATACCCAATTGTGTGTGAAGGGTATGAAAAATGTTGGTGAACTCTGGCACATCTTGGTCCCTTCCCTGTCACAGCATGGTCCACTTTATGTATTTGTCTTCGTAGCTTTTGACAGGGTAGTATTGCTCCTTGACGGCATCCTGGAATGAATCCCAAGTTGGTGCGGCTGAAAATAGTGAGGTTGTGCTTTCATCCTTCTACTCGCAGTAGGTTTCCCACTACTCCTTAACGTGGGGGGGCTGCTTTGAGAAGAGCGAAAACAATATTTTCCCGACTCGAAAGTTCATGAACAGAAAAATACCCTTCTAATAGATTTAACCATTTATCTACGACATCTACGTCTATTTGACCCTCGAATATAGGGATTTCAAATTTAACTTGTACCTTAAATGGTGTCAAGTTTCCAGAGTAGTTGTTGGAAGCTGATGCGTCGCCTCTAGGTAGCCGTTTAAGGATCTGCGCAAAGATATCCATCATCGCGTTCCTTTGCTGCTCGAGGGCTTCTTCGAGCAAGATTTTGATAGGATCTCCTGCCCCCTCGTCTTTCTTCTCATCTTCCATGGGAGGTCATTGGGATTTGCAGGGCTAGTCTTGCAAAGGTTTGACTAGTTCAAGTCCGAACTCCTTATATCTCGACCTCATTGGGGACATGCAAAGAAAAACAGAGAAAAAGTAGATCGCTCTGATACCACTAATCCGGATTTAAATAAGAACGCAACAAATTAGAGAGATAACCATAAACACAGAGATGCAGCGGAAATAATACTTCATTTCACTAATGTAAAATACTGAAATATGCTTACAAACAGAGTTGGAAATAAACCAACTAGGGCGATGGTAGCTTATCTCTGAGAAGAGATGTGGCGGCTACATGCCTCTGTACTATGTTACAATCAGGCTCGAAGGTCTATTTATTGTTGAGAAACAATGAAAAACCCTTAACATCCCAAAACCTAACCCTAGAAGATGAAACGCCAAATTGTAGGCCTCGTTTGGATAAATTGGTACATCAATTTCCCGGGGTCGTAATTTTGGCATACAATCTCTATTTGACGCATACAATAGCTCGTTAGAAAGATCTATCTGAGAACTACCACTTTGGGATGGGAAAAATCCCAAAAAAAGTCGTTTAGGGCCTCAAAACGGCTCCGGAAGTTTAGGACCCGAAAAACTGCTAAAAATAGTAAACTATGATACAATTACGGAAACTGAAAAATTGAAAGAGAAAGTTGTGGGGGTCCAAATGGGATAGGTGGGTGGCCACCAACATCCACCTGGATCAAACATTGACCTTTTTGACATAGCAATGACCTTAAAACCTAATTGAGTGTCCTTGAAACTTAGCAGTATGTCAGTAACTAATGACTTGACTTGAAAAAAATACATAGGGGAGTAATCATATATGTAACATAAATCTTGTGATATAGCAACAATATTGTGAAATGACAATAATATTAGTGGTGATTTGTATGATATGTAATGACAAGTATAACAATATTGTGTGATTAGACTTGATAATGATAATTAATGGACGTCACCTTGATATATGACAGTGCCCTTGATATTTGATAGTGCTCTTGATATGACAGTGCCCTAGAAATATTACAGTGGCCTAGTATATGGTAGTCATTTCTATGTAATATTGAAATGATATGACAACACTGATTGGATTATCTCTTTGACTTGATAGTGATAAAAATAATCCCATATAATATAGTCACCTTATTATATGACAATCACCTTGTTGTATCTAATTAAGTTTTCTGACTGTAGCAACTTGGTAACTAATTGCACATTTGGGGATACATTAGCGGTGGTTGGATACTTAAATTGTCTTGGAATTCTGCATTGAAGTGTGTGACAATGAAGGTGTATTATACTACAACTAGGATTTGATAAGGGTTTTCTCTACATGCTGAGATCATGAGGTAGACTAAAACAATTGTTGATAGCAATATTTGAGCATTGACGACATACTGTCAGAGTTTGCATATTGTAGATGAAATATATCTATCTGATTTGTTGTGCTACTAGGGTTTGAGCATTGATAACATGATTCTAGGTTTTACATCTTGAGCAGAGATTGAATTGTACAGTTGCTTAATGGGTATTCTGATAATAGTGTTTTATAGTTAGATAAATTTGGTTGTGAAATGTCATGAAGAAGAACAGGTAGTGATAATGTGCCTTGACAGTAGTGACTAAGCAGTGAATGTAATGATTGATTAGTGTGACATATGGTGTCTATCATATTCTCTTATCTTCTATCTACAACATGGCAGGGTGGTGCAAGGCAGCAAAGTGGAGTCTCCTTTAGGTTGGAGCCTGAGAACACTTTAGGGTGACAGGGTGATGTTAGCATATGTTGGAGTCTGTATAAGTTTTTGAAGCATCCATCTAATAGCAACTGGTAAACAAGGAATTGGAGCATCCTACAAGTCAAAGCCTATAAACCTAGGCATTGGAGCGTCTTTCTAGTAGCAGGTGATAAGCAGGGTGTTGGAGCATCTGTAAGGTTGTAGCCTGTAATTAGGGGGTTGGAGCCTTCCTTAGTTGTAGCTGAAAATGTTGGAAGTTGGAGCTTCCTATTGTTATACTTTTGAAGATGAATATTAAGAAGCATTCGGTGGATTTTCTCTTGAAGAGTATCCACCAAAAATATCTTGTGTCTATTGTCTTTGATTATGTGCATTATTGAAGGGTGTTAATTATTTTCTATGTTTCACTGATGCTAATAATGTTTAATGCTCTGAAAAGTTTAAAATACTAATTGAATAATAAATACTAATTTACCACCCCCCCCAGGCGAGTATTTCCTATAATTTGAATTAGAGCAGATTCCTTTAATAGCATCTTAATAGTTGTGTTGTTGTTGCTACAACACCCTCCAAAATTTCACTACATTTAAATTTTGGAGCCTACTCAACTGTCACATCAAGTGCTACCTTGGTTGTTAAAGGTCATGCAAAGTCATTCTATGTGTTTCAAGTGTTCTTGATCATTCTTAAGTGTCTTAGCATTGATTATAACATCCCTAGTACATTTCATGGTCATGACACCTTTGTTTGTTGCAAAATGACACTTTTGGTTGCAGCTGCACACGCTCTTTCCATTTTACTTGGGGAGTGTTTGTAAACTAGAATTTTGATATCTATTTATCATTATTTAAGTTTTTCTAAGTTTTTTGATGAATTGGTATGTTTCGCATATGATTATATGTCTAAACTCATTAACTCTTACCCTTGTTCTACCTCCCACACTTTGACAAATTTTGCGGTTTTCTAAGTTGTTTTGAAGGGTTTCTTTTTTATTGTTTTCTTGGTTGGTTTTGTGATTTTCTAACCTTTTTTGAAGGATTTTTTGTGGTTTTCAAACTTTTTGTATGTTTTTTTAATTTATTGGTTTCATGGTTTTTGTACATGTTTTTTTTTTTTTTGGTAAATTCATTTGTTACCTTTTGCAAAAAAAAAATATAAATGATAGATAAATGATAGAGTACTTAACTTCATTTGAGCCTCTTTAATGTTGGCGGGGTGGTTGTAGATATTTATTTGAATGTTCCATTGCTCAATCGAGCTCCAATAATCTCAGTTGACTTACTCACAAACTCTCAGTCAAGCTCTCGTGATTTGTGCAAATGATGCACGTAGACAGCGGGAGCGGTTTATATTTAAAAAAAAAAAAAAGCTTGATCAAGTGCTATAGTTCGATTGAGCCTTATAGCTCAATCAAGGGTTAGCTTTTAACCCTTGATCGAGCTACCTTTTTAGTTCCCAATGAACTCAATCAAGCGCTTAAAAAGGGATCGATTGAGCACTTAAATGGCTTGATCAAGCCATTGTTTTTCCATCCAAATGCACCCTCTTTCGCAAAAACTGTAACCCAAATCCATGCTTTCACCCTGTTATGTTTAGTGAAAGTCAGTTTTTTGAGCTTTAATCTAGAATAGAGTTATTATGAGTTCAGTCGAGTAGTTGTAACTATTGTAAACTCAACTAACTCTCAATTAACTAGTCAATTTACTAAAAGTAGCCCTAATCATGCATGCAATTCGAATTCCATTGTGAAGTTGGAGAGAAAAGGCATAATGTAATCATTATTGTATACTAGTGAGTGTATAGTGTTTGCATGTAGCAGGTGAGTCATTTCTCTTGGATTTTCACAAGGAAATAGAAGGAAAAAGGAGGCCTATTTTGGATAAGTATTGGCTAGAGAATACTTAGGAGGAGATCATATTGCAATGCAGATTGAACTTCAAGCATTGAAGTAGTCATTGTAATATATCATTGTTCTCATCTTATATAATATAAATAGACGAGGGGTTTTTCCCAATTTGGTTCTCGAGTAAAAACTGTGTTTATTGTGATTGAATGATTGCATTGTTTCTATTGTCAGTTTTCCTTTCATGGAATTTAGTAGAAGAAATTTGTGTCTATTGATTTTAGTCTGATTTTCATTAGCAACTGCAAATTTTGATTTATTTCTACATGATATTATAGTTATTAAAAAGTACACAGAAACTAGGTTCTTAATCATCTCTCAAAGAAATTTCGAATAATAGATTTGTGTTTCAAGTACTTCTTCAATGCATGAACAAAGTTTTTCAATGGATTGAGGCTTGAGTATGGATTGGGGGGAACTTGTGCTTCGAAAGAGAAAATGGAAGTTTTGTTGGATGACAATGGAGTATTAGAGTACAAAAAAATAGATATTCCAAAACCAACAACATCAGATGCATCAGATATTCATTGGATATTTTCAACGTACAATTCTAACAAATTGCACTTCTACATTCAGTTAATCAAGCTCAATGTGTTTATCTTCACAAACTCCAATTAAGTTAGGTAGACCCGAGGAGAATGAAGAGATTTGTAAACCTACGATTTATTTCTGATTGGGTATATCCACCTGATGACTATTGTCAACAATTCAATAATTAGTACATGTTTAACACAACACTGCAAGGACGCTTTGTGTTCACTTATAGAAATGCATTTCACTTTCCCTGTAATAAATGTGTCACACCCGCATTCTTAAATGGCTCCATGGACATCTTCAACGAAATCTCTCATATGCATAACAACAAGAAAATTCCCAAAGATCAATCTTTTTTGCTACTAAACAAATAAAATAATATGATTTCTCTTTTGGTAAAATATATATTCTGAATTTAGTATTTTGGGGGATAGCCATTGATGAGAGGTCACATAAAATACCAAACATGATATCCATGGTACCTTGTGTAACAAAATCTCAAGCCCCCACCAATATGTGTAAGTCAGGATCAAGACGTACAGGAACATGTCTAGTGTTGGCCTCTTCTTGATCCATTATCTCCAATCACTGCATAACGCAACATGTTCACAATAAGCCAATGATTCCTTTTTTACAATAAACGACTTTTTTCAAAATTAGGGGACAATTGTAGAGATATGATTTGAATTGGATCCATAATGATTGATCGTCATCATTGGATTCACATTCGGGCATGCAATCGAGGAAGCACTATAGAGAACACTGAAAATAGCAAGATCACTCTGATTCCCAATGGAGTGTCATGCCCATTTATAGGACATCACAAATTATATTGGCTTAGATAGATCAAAACGACGTCATCTAAACATATGGCACAATGCTTATATAAATATTTTCCATTTCCAAAGATGAAGGCCTGAATTGGAAAATATGCATCGTTTTGGAATGAGATATTTGCAGCAACAAAATGATCTAACTCTACAACAACAACAAATGGACTCTAGTCATAATTGACAATGACAATACAAAGACAACAACACACAAGAAATATCACAAACTTTATACTAATCTACTTATGTACAACGGAGGATTCTTAGACATTTACGACTTTCCCATATTCTTGGCCCTCCCTGAAGGGAGTTAATCCAGAGTTGGCTATGATACAAAGACAGAAATTTAAGGAGCATACATTACACAAAGATTACACACAAAATTATTCTCTATTACACGCATTCATTTACAATATGACTATATAGTTTAACTTAGATCTAATTGCTTCTAACCTTAGAGATAGGAGTTGAGAAAATCTCTCAACTACCTCCTAGAAATCTCAAATCAATTCCAAACTCAGCATGGAAGCCATGGAAGCATTATTATTTCCAAGTGCTAATAATTCCTAAACATAGTAATATGAGTATAGAATAAAGGAGATTCATTTGATGGAAATACAAGGACAAATTTTCCTTAACCTTGGATTATTGTTCTTATTGAGTATGTGGTGCCTTCCAAATCAAAGCACTCAAAAGAGACTTATTGTTGAAGGGAGGCGGGCATTCAGATAGATAATGTAGTTATGTTGTTCACAAAGATGAACAGGTACCAAAATGATTCAATATTAAAGGAAATATTTCTATTAATTTTTAGGCAGTTTTCTTGCAAAACTTAAGAATAAAAAACACTACACAAATATCTAAAAATCATATATGAATATTGCAACGATATCTATAAATTATAGCATAAAATGCGAGTAATCTGCATGGCATTATATTGTGTAAAGTCCACAAGACCTTCCAATTATGATCTATTCAAATGTTTGAAAAATAGTTTTTCTAATAATCTTGAAAAATAAATATTTATTTTTCAAAATCAAACATTATAAAGTGAATTAATGAATATGGGTAAATAAAAAAGCTTAAATCGAATAAATACTTGAAAACACCAAATATGATTAAATAAATAAATGTTTCTTTTCTTTTGTTGCTCTTGTGAATACGGTTTTTCATCCTTTTCCTAAAATGCCTTCGGGTTTTTCACCACGAGAAAAAATATGAAGTACACATGTATTAAAGAAGACAGACACTCGAAAGTTGTGGGATATCTATTGGGCATAATAAACAACCTAACATTTAATTGTCAATATGGGAGTTTGTAAACTTGGAGGCGCAACACTAGAAAGGCTAGAGAGAGCCCCTAGAAACCTGCAAATCAAATTCTAGTCTAACTTCCGCATCAATCTCTTTAGAGGATCCTACAAGCAGAAATTAATTTGAATCCTACACTCAAGGGTAACTCTAGAAAACATGAAAACTAATCCTACAAAATTTGAAAACAACCCTAATTATTTATCAATTGAAAACAAATCCAACCTTTTGACAATTTAAAGAGAAAACCCTTCTGTTAAATCAATCTAAAAACCAATGCATAAACTCCAAATTCGATTCCTGCACTATGCTTTATTTTCTTATTTTCTGTGTAAATCAATCAAAGTTCACTCTATCATGCAAATAAATCAAAGTTCTAAAAGGAAATGGAAACAAACTCCTCACACATGTCCAAATTAAATCAAGTTAAATAGAGTTTGAGAAGTACATTGTT
The DNA here is from genome assembly GCA_000404065.3 of Pinus taeda. Classification (NCBI taxonomy): domain Eukaryota; kingdom Viridiplantae; phylum Streptophyta; class Pinopsida; order Pinales; family Pinaceae; genus Pinus; species Pinus taeda. Next base: position 25,272 of record APFE031566632.1, on the reverse strand, counting down.
GTGTGCAAGCAAGAAATCAAATAAACACATTATTGTAAAATTATTTCACCTCTCATAAATAACTCAAATCCATTCTCCGAGTATTATACTAAGTTTATAATAGTGATTGGTATCAAAAATGAAAAAAATAGAGGACTAAATTCAGAGCATAAATCTTAGACTCAAATATTTATACTTTGTTCCTTCTCACAATCTGTCTACACTTAGTGCCATTAAGGACTATCTCCTATGGTCTTAAAAGAAATGTCAACTCATGCAATCCAAACACCATGTGAAGCGAATGATCTCTCTTTATAAATTCTGGAAATGTTATGAATAGAACATGTAAGAAATATATGTACCAAGAATAATATCATTATAACCATCATGATTATAAATCAATAATATATTAACAATGATAAAAGAGTTTACATGACTGTGACTTTAATTATCAAAACTCTTTTATAGACCAATTCCATTAAGGTTTTTTTAGTGGAGTGAATGAAAGGGATGAAAATTCAATGTGTTAAGTTGAAATATCACAGTTGGAAGCCCTTGAAGTTCATAAGCTAATCAATAATACATATACATTATGTTTTGGTATTCAATTGTTAACAAATCTCAGTCTATCCTTTGTTATTCATTAACAAGCTTTTGGATTTAAATAAATCTATGCATCACCGAGATTTAATTTAACACAGGTTTTTTATAATCATAAATTGAATCCTTGAAAGTAAAAAAAAAAATAGAGTATGGATTTGTTCCATTGTCAAAATATGCATATGGAAATTGTATTACAACTTATGAATGAGATCCACAAAAAAAAAACAACAACAACAACAACTAATCATGAGCATGAGATAACACTTCCAAATTTGAGAACATAAAATTAGCATGGAATGAGGAAAAATGTATTAAAAAAAATAATGTAGCTTTGTCACAAAATAAACCTTTTATATCTGAAACCAAACACTCCAATTAGCACACATGCAATGTAAATAACAATGCCAAACACCATATCTGCAACCTATTCAACAAATAAACAAAGAATAAGGGAGACAAGCTAATCTGATGGTCCCAAACCAACCAGATCATCCCTCTATGAGAAATCTAGATTACAGAGACAAGATCAATCACAAAAAAAAATCACAAGAAATAAAAAGAAGAACTTGGCATCAAAAGATTTTGTTGAAATTAAATCAATCTTTTACATCTAAGGAAATTTACTCAAGGTTTATAAACAGTATGAGATTAGAATAACATCCTCCACCTCTACAGGCCATGGTTAGGATTTTTATGAAGGTTACAAGATGAATTTTGGCTCTAATAGCCCAATTTTTCAATTCTGGAAAATTCTGCATTTTTAACAAATTGGCCCCAAAGATCCTTGCGTATCTTCCTAACCATGGAAAATTTTGGAGAATTGTTAATATGGAGCCTAATTTTCCATATTTTCAACAAGAAATATGTCTTGGAATTTTCTAATTCAACTCTATTTCCTTAGAAATCGCGCTTGTAGTTGATTGTTTGGATACTTTTACAAATTTGGATTTTACATATATTTTTACAAACCTTCCTCAAAGAACTTCTTGTAGCGGTTGCAACACCCTCCAAAATTTTGGCTTGCAATCAGATTTCGAAGCCTTTCTTGGTTTTCCCTTTATGGTTGCAAACACTCGAGCTCATTCCTTGAGGTCCCTTAGAGTCTTTTCATCCCTTTTCCTTGCTTGACCAACTGTCATCTTTTGGCATGTTCATTTCTTTATCATGCTTGCAGTCTTATTTTGATGATTTCGAAGGTTTTTCTTTTTATGTTTGAGTTGTCCTAGCTATGTAAACATTGTTCACACTCATACACAAAGTTGTAAGAAATGTCGCACAAGTGTTTTCATTGTCTTCCTAAGTTCTATATCAAGTGTCGCACTTGTTGCTTTTGGATTTAGACAGTCTCACACAGGGTAATGTTTTGTCTTTTTGTTTCAGTGGTCTATGTTGTTGTGTCGTTGAAGTATACTAAGTGAGTGATCACAACATCAAGTTCCTCACCAATTCACTTTCCTCCCACACTTATCCATTTTCCTAATAATCCTTTTGACTAAACAACCCCACTTCCCCAGACCTCGACCAAGTTGCACTGCATAGTCTTAGCCCTCAATGATGTTGCTCTGCTTCCTAGAACTACGCAATGCGTATAGACTGTCCTCCAAGACAGTTGCACTGTGCAACCCCAGAGATGAATAACTTGCATTCCTTCCAAGAATTGCACAGAAGATGCCTTAACCCTGACCTAAACTGCAAATTTCTCAGGATCAGTCATCAAGCCTCCTCCCTGCCTAATGGAACCCAGCAATGCACAGAGACCTGAGCCTGCTTTACCTCCCAGAACTACGCAAAGGTGTCCCCTTAGTGTCCTCCCTTAGTTGGGACTCATTGCTCCCATAAACTACATAGAACTATCCTATCTGGTCCCTCTGATGCCCTGTCTTGTCTTGCCTCAGAAAATTGTGCAGGCCTGCCTCCCAGGGTCTCACCTTGTAGCTACCACTGATGATATCAACTACGCAATCTTGCCTCCTGGTGGACTCTACACAATTTTTCCTGAAAGTGAAGACTGTGCTTTGGAGTTCCTCAGTGAAGCCTGAGTTATGTACTACGTAGTATCAGTGACTAGTCTCCCTCCCTATCACCTAGAACCATGCAATGCGCAGTTGTTGGGCCCTCTTCCCAACCTGTCATCAATCCCAGTCCTAGTCCATGGTTAACAATACATGCATATTAGACTAGGAGGTTTTGGGTTTGATGTCGTCCCGTCATGAGTTAATTGCAGGAACAGGTACATTGTTAGATCATGGAAAGACGATGAAGGAGATGAAGAAGAAGAAAACATGTTAGAAGAATTGCTTGGAGTTGGATGGAGAAAATAATATTATCAAGAAAAAGTGAAGGGAACACATGCATGCAACCTCTTTTGAAGATCAGGGTCTTTGAAGACCCCACAACATTAAGCCATGTAGAGGAGAAAAGGCAACACATCCAAGAACACATCCATCACTCAACAACAACAACAGCTTGACATTGCCACCACCGCCAACTAATCCATGTCAACGGTGTTATGTCAAGTTGTGTCATGAGTTGTCAAGGCCACATCACTACTATGGGCCATATTTGTTGTAAATCGAATGTAATGTAAAGTGAAAGTCCAATGGACACACAAGAATACGAAGAGTCGTTTCATTTGAAAATTCATAGGAAGTTGAACGGTCATGATGGTAGTCCAAGAGTCACAAGGGTCAAGCATCACCCTTGGTTATATATACCCCTCCCATTGTATGAGCAAGAACTTTTCAACTTGGCTCCTCCCATGAAGCATTGAGAGTTTCAGACAGTTCTTTGAGGAGCGAGGAGTGGCTCCAATGTCCCACTACTAGGGCTAGTGATGTATGGTGTACATATATGTCTTGGAAATTTTTCTTAATACAAAAGCATGTTAAGGCCAACATTGTAGATGTTTGTAACATTATTCTGTCAGCATTTGTAATTTATGTTTGTTTCACATGTTCTAAGATAGTTGAACTATTTCAGTTGTTTTAGTACTTACCTTGTTGGGAATGTGTTGTATTGGTTATCACTGATGTATCATCCTTGTGGACTACTCTGCGCGATACTAGATAGACCTTCCTTGTTTATTGGTTATAACGATCATCACATCCGTTGTGGACTACTCCGTTGGATGGTGGACAATTCTTCCCTTGTACTTTGGTTTTAACGACTACCGCATCCACTGTGGACTATTCCACTGGATTTTGGACAGACCTTTCTAGTTCGTGTGTGTCTCTTATTGGGTGGTACTATTACCTCTCACTTAGATGCTCACTTTTACTCTCCCCATTTTTCAATAAGAAAACCTAGACACAGTTACATTACGCACTCACTAGGTACACTCACCTCGCTTTTTGAAGACACCAGTGTAACACTCTCATATGTTGAAAAACAAGAGCTAAAGAAAATCTCTAAGTAAATGGTAACCAGGCCATCATACCGGATTGGACTCCTACACCAAACGACGTGAGGTATAATTGGGACTTCATACCGGGGAGATCCCCTGAAAGTTGGCGGATCTGGCATCATCAAAAAAACCCTTTGGATCTCCCAAACCATGGAAAATTTTAGGAAATTATTCAAAGGGAGCCTAATTTTCCATATTTTCAACAAAACCCATGTTCCATAATTCCAATATTTATCTTCATATGCATGAAAATAAAGGAAAATTTTGGCAGTTTAAAAATTGTGTGAATTTTGGGGTTGATTTGTCAATTTGCTTCTAGAAACTCACACGTGCGACCTGGGTGCATTCTAACTTTTTTGGAGGTGTTAAAACACCATTTTGTGTGTTCAAATCTATCAAAGCCCCAAATTGGTGCATGCAAGAACCCGTGACAGGTGCAGGTAGAACCAAAGACTTAGTGAACCACCATCAATGAGGGAAAGTAAATTTAACTTGGACCAAATCTTCAAAATTATCTTTAACAAGTGTATTCGACAGACCACGTGGTGACTTTGCATAAGAACATAATACATAACTTCTTCTTAGTGCAAGAATTTTCAAGAGTGCAGGATCAAGGCCAACTACCATGCACTTAGCAATCATTGTTGGCACATACATTTTTAGACCTATATGCACACAAATAATCATCAATAATGGTATTAATGTTAAATCTTGTTGAAAAAAGGGAAATGTGCTAAATGGTGAATATTTACTTTATAATGCACAAACTGGAGACAATATCCCTAGGAACTAAGTGAAAGAATGAGGGATTTCAAAGCAAAAAGTGATGTAAAACCAAACAAAATGGAGGCCTCACAATATCATATGACAGTTAAATTCCAGTGATTTCAAATTTTGTGGAGACTTGGTCGTTTGTTTGGAATTCCCATCCCCTCTATGACACCGACAAAGAAAAAATCACTTTTAACCATTTGAAAGGAAGAGGACATAAGACATTCTCAGAGCCAACATACTCTAAATTTCAGAGCCAACATTTCTCTGAGATCTGTGTCGCGACTTTTGTGTGTGTTTTCTTGGGGGTTTGATATGTGTTTGCTCCATTGCATGGCCATGCATATTACTTTTTATAGTCCATTTTCTTTATTGATTTTTTCATTTTGTTTAGATTATAATGGTTGCTTTTGGTTTTTCTTTTTCATAATTTTATTGTGCTTGCAATGTATGTCAGATTTTATTTTAATGCAGGAAGCAGAGCATAAATAGATAGATAAAGATGAAATTAGTGATGTTGGATTTCTATTATGCTATGCATGTATGTTTTTGCTCTTTTGTTTTACTTTTCAATCAGTATATTTTGATTATTTTACTAATAACTATGTACAAAATTGGGAGTGGCATGTTAGATAATGGCTATGCATAGAGCCTTAGTAATTGTTTTATGATTCATTTTCTTTTATTATTTATCTTATTATTTATCAATTATTCTTGTTTTGTCACTAATATCTCAATCTATCTATTTCAATATGTTTGAGGTGGTGTTTATTTTCTCAAACTTTCATAGGGAATTGAGGAGATGAGATGACAAGTTGGGAAGATGAAAAATAAGTACGTGCATTCTTCAGTTGGCCCTACAATCAGGTAGCGTACGTTTTGTTATTACATTCTGTCAATCTATAGGTACACATTCTGATTATGTTGCTCGAGTCTAGGTAAATGGCTAACCATGCACTTATTTTACTCATTGTGAGTTTTATATTAAATTTACCTTTAAGGTATTGATGATTATGTACCTGTGAGCTATATTAACATTACACTTTATTTCTTCCCTACATCAGGGTTAATATTGGTTTTTTTTTTCATTATTCACCTTTGTGTTTGTCTTTGCCTACGAGATTTTAATTTGTTGTAGGATATTCAACAGAAGATAGTTTTGGATTTCTGTGAAGGTAACAATTCCACGGGAGGAGTAGGTATGGTTTAGTCTGGTAGATAATAGCCAACATATAGCCTTAAGAATTATTTCATGGTACTATTCTAAGGAGAGGTTCAACCCTCTTTATTTATAGATTTATTTATTTTTAAATTTCAGAATGAAATTACATGTAAGGAAATCTTAAGAGTGTCAATCTCATTTGCCTTCAAAATTTTTTTGACAGTTGGTTTCCTATTGGTTCTATCTTATTCCATGATTTTCATGTGTTTTGATCTACAACAAGTAAAGAGGGATTACCGTTGGTAAGAAGATGAGACCCACGGCATCAGTTATTTAGTAAGAGAATGCAATTATCCTTCATTTATCTTCAATTATAATGATCGCATTTACATATAATGAGAAAATTGTTTTCACTTTGCAGTATTGAATGGTCTTTATATCTCTCCAATTTGTTGGAAAATGTTGGCGAAGAAGAGAGACTTAGATTGGACGACTGACGAGGAATACAAATTTGTGTGGTTGGCGTACGTTCAGTAAATGGTAGTTCATACAAGACTTTGCATGAATGGTACATAGTTTGTCCTACTCTTAGGTAGGTATGATCCTCATTTGAAGTAAACTGCTCATTAATCTCATCTTATATAATATGACAGATTATGAGATGCAACCTTGTGTAAAGAGATGACCCTAAACTAAGAATTAAATCACACTTTTCTAGATAATATTTTGTTGCAGTGATAGAGGAGGAGGTATGTATAGAACAACCAAAGGGTTTCGATACATGTAAGAGGGGCATGTATGTGTGTAGGCTGAAGAAATATCTATAGAGACACAAACAAGCCCTAGGGCATGGTATGGTCAGATTAATAAATACTTGCAACAAATGTGATTCGTCAAGAGTGGCGTTGATTCCAACCTTTACTATTTGATGGTAGAGGATTAACCATTCATCATAGTGTTTTATGTGGATGACCTATTCTTGACAAGGTCATCAAGGCTCATAGAGGACTGCAAGAGGAACTTGGTATTAGAATTTAACATGAAGGATTTGGGGTTGATGCATTACTTTATAGGCTTGGAAGTATGGCAAAAGGATGGGGATATCTTCCCTAGTCAAGGCAGATATGCTACAGAAATTCTCAAGAGATTTAAGATGTAGGATTGTAGAAACATTTATATGCTTATAGGCAGATATGCTACAGAAATTCTCAAGAGATTTAAGATGTAGGATTGTAGAAACATTTCCATGCTTATGATCACAAGATAGAGAAAGATAGATGCATTAGAGGATGAGTACATCGACCCCACCTTGTATAGATAACTTATCGGTTCCCTCATGTATTTGGTAAAAACTAGGCCATATATCTTCTTCATGGTTAACACTCTTAGTTAGTTTATGGTGGGATCAAAGAGAGTGCATTTGACAATATCGAGACACATTCTGAGATATTTGTGCGGCATAGTTGAGTATGGATTGAGGTATACTCGAGGTGATGGTATCAGACTATGTGGATTCAGACATGCAAATTAGGCAAGCAGTTTAATGGACAAAAAGAGCACGTTAGGGTGTTTCTTTAGTGTTGCATTAAGGGTGGTTTCTTGGTGCAACAGGAAGCAAAAGTCAATAGCACTTAGCTCTGTAGAAGAAAAGTACATGGAAACTAGCACAGCCATGTGCGAAGCTATATGGCTTCAAAAGCTATTGGTGAGCCTATTCGGTCAGAGAATTGGGGCAACCAATATCTACTATGATAATCAAAGTTGCATCAGGATCTCTGAAAATCCATTGTTTCATGACAGGTCAAAACACATAGATATCTGATAACATTTCATCAGAGATTGTGTGCAACGTGGAGCAAACTAGCTACAACATGTTCCCATAGAAAAGCACGTTGCACATATACTCACGAAAGCTCTAAGGAGAGCTAAGTTCGTCTATTTCAAAGAAAATATGGGTATAGTAGAGAACCCTTGTCAGTAGCTAGAGGATTTGGACTCAATTGCAATAGTTGTAGTAACAGTAGCATGAGATCAGTGGCAACACAGAGAAGTGTTGGCAGCAGTACAAGGTAGTACAATGCAGTGTTAGTAGCAACACATATGAAGGATGGTTCAACTACAGAGTGGCAAATGAATCAGAGTGTGTGTAGTAGTTGGTGGGCAGTGGCAGGTTGTCATAGTTGTTTGACATCATCAATGTATGGGAATATGTTATGACACTTTCCTCGGTAAGAGGGAGTGTTTGTTTTTGTAGCATCAGATAAGTGTTATAGTCTCAACTTTGGTTAGAGAGGTTAAGGAATACAAGACCTTTAGAACCTAAAGGAAGTTTCGGGAGAAAACACCCTAAGACAACTCAATTAAGTTAATTAATCAATAATTAAATATTTCCTAAGTCTAACTTAGAAAAAGTGATTAATTAACAATAATTAATTGAGAAAAGTGAGAATGTTCTAGAAACTCACATTGATTGAGTTTGAGATGATCTTAGTCATTGATATAGATCTAATCGTGGTCGTTGGTTCACCAACGAGAGATTGTATGAGCAAATCGATGGTTGGAGTGGAAGATACACCAGACACACTAATGGGACGAGTTCCTTGGCAGATCAAGCTATCTAGCTACAACAACAAAGAAGGAAAAAAGAGTTAGAGCTAGAAGGGACACAAAAGTGGGAGGGAGTAGGGACTGTTAGTGTCAGTCTTTCGAGCCTTCCTCCAGTGATCAAATATGCTCTTACAAAGTGATTTTGAGGTGTCAAGGTCAAATTTTGTCATTTTAGTGAGTCGTCAAGCAAAATTTGGTCACTAGGCATTAGGTCTAGGGTTTGCTCTCACTCTTTTCAAAGTTTCCCAAATGTCAGTCCATGTCATCATTCAGCTGGGCCTATCATCATTCAGAGGGTTTTCATCATCATGTCAAGTTCCATAGGGTCATTTTACAGCTTGTTCATGCTTCAATTGTGCCTTGGCAAGCTCATTTCCCTCTCCTAGGGTTTTGAAAGCTAATTTCTCTTGGGCGGTCAAATCATCAACAAAACTTGTATCCTGATGTTCATACACCTTCCCCTATCCTTAATGTACCTTATCAAGCACTTCCCATCACTGAGATCCCCCAAATTCTTCATTTTTCCACAAACCCTAGTTTCTAGCTACAACCTGGCAATTTTCTAGGTTGGGCCTGTGTTTTGCCCTTTTGGACCCTTTCCCCTCACTCAATCTCTTAGATTCCACTTTCCCCTGCTTCCTAACATCCCTCCCCACTCCCAAAAATTTCCCCAAGAATTTAGAAGCCCCTTATCCCCTTCATTTCGCTTCATTTCGACCAAAACCCTTGTTTCACACATCGGGACAAGTCGCACTCAAATGATGTTCCAGAGCAATAAAAGATGAATTTGGGAAAACTGAGAGAGGTTTTTGTCTATAACATGCCAAATAAGAAAAACCTCCTTCACAGTTTTCATAGGTGTCATGTTTTGAGAGAAATGTCAAGAATACCGTTTCCTCAGGAGAATCAAAGGCACCTCTGAAGTGACATTGGGAAAATCAAGTTGTCTCCTAGCTTGGTTGGCCAAATGATTTTCTTGATGGGTAAAATGATAACTAGACACAAAGTGATTTCCAATGAGATATCATGAGCTCAATTTTGGGTTAAGGAAGGCATTCAAAAGTTGACTGCAACAACACTCTTCCTTGAGGCAGCCTCATTTGGCACTTTTTGATCAGTCTTGGGAGATTTGATTTTTGATAGGACAAATCAACTCCAAATTGAAAAATTAAAATTGGGTTGGAAATTAGACTCAAAGACCTTTCCAATGAGCTATCCTGCACTCAATTCCGACACTAGGAAGGCCTCCAAACACCTCCTGAAAAAGTGCAACATGTCAAGCTAGGTGCGCGACATGTTGAGAGGTGCGCGACATGTCACAGGGTCTCACAGAGTGCAATTTTGCAACGGGCGCGACATGTTGGGAGGTGCGCGACATGTTGAGCATGCTGCACGACATGTCAAGCTAGTTTTCCCTAGCTCATTTTAGAATTTCTCAAGCTCCTTTACTTCATCAAATTGTTTGAGGTAGGCCCTTCAAACTTGTGAATAGCTGCTGGATTAGTTGGGAAACATCATGAATGTGCTTGTAATAATCAAATTGGGCAAGAAGAAACACTCCATATGGCTGTTTATAAATTTGTAAAAGGTGCTAGGGTTTATTGCTGTTTCATTGTTTCCCCTTGTAATCATTCTCTTCATTCCCATTTCATTTTCCCTATATTTCCATGTCAATTTTCCTTTTAAATTTGCAATGAAAATAAACCCTACCCCTTTCCCTTCCCAAGGGCCTTATTTGCAGCAGCTCGGCGAGTACTTTCTCCACACCAGGTGGAAGGGGTCTCACCTTCTTCATCAGCACCACGAGTGTTATCTCCACACCAGGTGGAAGGGGCCTCGTTTCCGACAGCAGCATAGGTATCAGAGAGGGGCAAGCAGCCCATGATCGAGGAGAGATTGTCAAGCGATCCAGTTATTGATCTTGACGTCGGTTCTCCTAGCATAGAGCTCAAGGATATCATTCGAGAGCAAAGTACCGAGATTCAATCGCTGCAAACGAAATTATTGATGGCAAAATGGATAATTAACTATTTAGAGCAGCGAAACAAACAGTTGGAGGATGAACACAAACTATATGAGCTGCAGAAAATTCGTGAAGACCGGGAATTGGCTCGTAGGAGACCCGGTGACTTGAGACCCATAGATCGAGAATCTATGTTTATTTGGGACAATGCTCATTTGAAGAGGCTGTTGGCAAAGGCCAATCAAAATAACAAACTGTTGAGGAACATGAAAAATCATTATTGGGCGCGGATGCACGTGTGCAAAGCAAAGATGAAAGTGCTTCGAAGGCGGTTGGCAAAGGCACTAAAACGGAGAAGAAGGCCCAATCCCCTCCGTATCTTGGCCGAGGCTTCCTTGAAGGAGCATAGCACTAAATAGCTCAGCCAAAGCACAAATTTCAAAAAAAAATTGACCATTTTGGGTCATTTTTGATATTTTTGGGCAATTTACAGGTTTTTGCTCATTAACGCGTCTCACCCCCGGTGAGACGTGTCATCCCGGCAAATCCATTTGAAAAAAACTCAGCATTTCCAGATTTTTCATGCAAATTTACATATGCACATGGAAGGACTTGAGATTTTGTCATGTTTTGGGCCTCCAAAAAGTCAAAAAACATGCAAAATTTGACTTTCTGCCACCTTTTTGAACTGCAGAAAGCAGTCTTGGGAGAATTGATTTTTGACAGGGAAAATGAACTCCAAATCCACAAATTCCAGTTGGGTTGGAAATTAGACTCACAGAACTTTCCAACAAGCCTACTCTTGCCCAATTTGGCCACCTGCAAGTGCCCCAAGCAGAGCTCCAAAGGCGCGCGACATGTTGGGCAGTTTCACAGGAAATTCATCTACAGCTCAGGAATTCGCCCAGTTTTGACCAATTTTGACTTGAGATGGGATTTTTCACCCTCTTTGATGTAATTAATGTATTTTCATGTTACCATGACACTCATTTACCTATTCTAGAAGATTCATGCATGAAATAGCAAACATTTAATGAATGGATTGGTTTCCTA
>APFE031566627.1:0-28753 GCA_000404065.3 Pinus taeda | reverse complement strand
ACCCATCAATTGTCAACAGGACCTGTGGTGCTAAACTATGGTGGAGATGGATAAAAGAGCCCAATCTGCCGTGGGCTAGATATTGGAAAGAAAAGTACACTCCCAATTGCAATAATCAGGACATGATCAGACTGCAAGAGGTCCCGGAAGGCTCACCCATTTGGAACCTTGCGCGCAGTAACCGAAGCATAGTACAGGAGAACTGCTTCTGGGAAATCCGCAATGGTAGGATAGCCCTGTTTTGGGAGGATGCATGGCAACAACTCCAAAAACTGGAAACCCTTGAACTATCATCGCTCAAAATCTCAAACCAAAATGAAGGCAAGCACCCAGTCCACCACTACTGGAATCTGGACAATAGGGACCCCATATGGAGGGAATGGATTAGTCTCAGCAGCGACAACCATGACGAAAGAAATGAAAGAACACAACAAATTAATGACAATATGAAAAAAAGAAAGATACAGATAGCAGAAGAAGCAAACAAGCTAAGATGGGGTTGGAGAGGTAGCGGCAACTTCTCATTAAAAGAAGCAAGGGAAATAATGGATAAGGCTGAGCAGGAGGAGGTAGTACCATGGAACAATAAGGTCTGGGACAGCCTATTTTGGCCAAAAATCAAGACTTTCCTTTGGCTTCTGATGCGAAACATAACCTTAACCTGGGATAATTTACGAAGAAAAGGTTTCAGTGGACCTTCAAGATGCCCAATGTGCTTAGCTGAAGAAGAGACAATAAATCACTTGTTCAACTCATGTGAATGGGCAAATCATCTATGGAACTGGGTGGAGAAAATTCTAAGTGATTCCAACAGAGGCAGAGGGTCCATTCATAATACCATCCTCAATTGGCAAAATAACTTTTCCAATAACCAAAGGGTTAACAGTATATGGAAAACCATGCCAGGCTTCCTTCTATGGACAATCTGGAAAGAGCGCAACAGACGAATCTTCCAAGAAGAACACAGAAATACAGAGCACTCCAAAGAAATGATTTTAACCAACATTCAACAGCTTATTCAAACGAAATGTAAAGTGGATCCTACAGAGAAGATATCAGATCGAGACTTACGCATCCTCAAACGCTTTCGTTTGGAAGAGAACCACAGCAGCACTTCACCGGGACACCAATAGCTACAAAATTCGGAAGCCACCCAGTGGAATTGTTCGCCGGAGGGAGGTCTGAAGCTCAATTTTGATGGTGCGTCCAAGGGGAACCCCGGAACAACAGGTATTGGAGGAGTCATAAGGAATCAAAGTGGCGAAATTATTCACATATACTGCAGAGAGCTGGGAGAGAGCATGAACAACGAAATGGAGTTCGCGGCGCTTGAGCACGGCCTTAGGATTCTGAAGGATTTGCAGTCTAGCAAAGTGATTGTGGAAGGGGATTCATCTCTGTTAATTTCAGTGGCTAAGAAGATCTATGTAGGCACCGAAGTAAGTCGAGCCTCGAAACACTGGAGACTCGCCAAGGTGACAAAGAATATTGCAAAACTGATGGTCGGAATGAACGATTTAGTTTTCCAGGTAGTCAGATGTAAGGCTAATGGGCTGGCGGACTACTTGGAAAACTACGGCATGGACAATCCAGACGAGATCTGGGACAGCTGTTGGCACCAAGTGGACTGTCCGGGCCCAAAGAAAGGTGCATACAGCTGGCCAAACAGGACCTTGACAACGCTAACCGTGCTTAACCGGCGAAGACGGGCGCCAAAGGTAAAGTATGACGCAATGGACCGGTAAGAAAAGAAGTTGGGATCGTTGGCGCCGGATGAAAGGACATGCGCAACAGAGGCAATTATGGCAAAAACAGACGAAAACAGAAAGGTTTTATGACAGGGCAGGGTCCAGAGCGTATCGCCGCTGTATACCAAGAGGAAGGGACACTTGGCAGGTACGTACGCAAGGGAATAACAACAACATTCATTTCCGGATTTGGAGACATCCCTCGGAATTCTCGGCCATCTCAGGAAGTTATGGTGACAGGACGACCTCCTCGCCTCGTCTGAACGCGGGCAACACGGGAAACCGAATGAAGAATGATTATAAATCAACCAACCCAGGAACCAGCTTCATTGCAATTCCTTTGGGCATCTCTCTAGGACACTAGATCTCTGTGAAGCGTTTCTACCAGCAAGATCAGAACAGATGGGGCACCATGAAGGCGGACAGCTGCAGAAGCATTACGGCAAATAAGGAGCTCCAGACGGCGAAAAATATGTATGAGACACGAACCACAGCGAGGAACAAGCGCAAAATCGCGGAGATGGAAGCTTTGGTCAAGAAGGAAGAATCTCAGCGTACTGAGGACGACATCACCGGGGAGGTTAACTGGCTACTTGATCTAGGCACGGCCTCCAAACAGGCCACACAGTTCGTTAGAACGCAGGCGGAAAGCTGGAAGGTCAATACCTTGCTTTCTAAGGCTTTATAATCCATGGAGGAAGCGCAGTAGCATTCCAGGCGGGAAGTCCCCATCTCTTACGAGCAACTGAACAACATGCTTGAGATCTACAAGAGTCTGGACGCCAAAATATCTGTCGTGCATGATGTGGCGGAATTGGTTAATAAAAAGCTGATGCTGCTCATCAAACTACTCAGGCAGACTCTCAGCCCAGATCCTCTGCTCCATGTGAATCAGCAACCAGTGCCCCCGAAGGAAGTTCAGAACTATCACTCCTTGCAAGCTCGGGTTGACAAGCACGTTATGGAGCAAGGTCTGGATACTCTCAGTAGGTTTGGTCATCCTCCGCAGTAATAGGAATATGTTTTTCTCTTCTTTTGTTAATGTGTCTCAGTTTACAGTCCTCGGGTTAGTAGGGGTCTCTGTTTACGTTGTAGATCTCTACGTGGCCACCCTGCGAGGTGTGCAGACAACGGTTTAGGTAGCTCTGTTTAGGGTCTGAGTTTTTTGCCGAGTCCTCTGGTTTTATCAGGCCTCGATCTGCAATGGCAGATTTTTTGTAATATATTTTTGTACTATAATACATACATCTGACTTACACAAAAAAAAAGATAAGAACACTTGAAGTAAATAATTGATTAAGTGTTTGGTTAGGCATAACTCGTACATTTGAGTATTAGTGAAGAGAAAAAGTGTAGCAGTGTGGCACCTGTCTATGTGTCGTTGAAAGACTACTTGCGACATAAGGGCGTGACGCTCCCCCTATCTCTCCACCTCTATCACGTTATGTCTTTGTTCTTCCCTCCCATATATATCTAGAGTTAATATATATATCATGATATATTAATATATATTATAATATAGAAAATTTAATATTGTATTAATCCAAGTTATTAAATTTAATAACTTGGATTTAGATCTAGGCGGCTAGGTTCTAGATCTAATCTTCTGCGGCTAGATCTAGATCTAATCTTATCTGCTGCCTTATTTCTCTGCGGCTGGGTTCTACGGGCAAGTAAAATATGGCTCCTAGCTTTGCTAAAATAGCTGCTGGCTCATCCGCTTCTAGAGGGCAAGCTCCTGCCCATATCATCAGTGAAGCCCTAGCTCCCACTGTCCAGGTGGTCTAGGCCTCACTCGATGAGGCTTCGAATTTTTCTGAAAGTGCCCTAATTTGTCGGTTCAATGGGTTTTGGTCGCGGCTAACAGCTCTCCACATTTGGATCTCAGAGGTATGGAAGCCTGTCATCTCTAATGAAATTAATATATACCCCTATGCTAGGGGTTTCTTTATAGTAGATTTTGAAAATCCTGAAAGCAGACAATGTATTCTAGATTCCGACCCTTGCTTTTGGGAAAAATCAGGCATATTCATGAAGCCATGGAACCCATCATTCGATCCCTCTACAACAGTCATAACCTCAGCACCAGTTTGGGTGAGATTGCTAAGCCTACCCTTGCATCTCTGGAATCTCTCATCGCTAAAAGCCATTGGAAATGCAATTGGGAAATTTTACTGCAGGTGCCCAGAAACAGAGGAATATGCCAGAACCACCTATGCACGCATCTGTGTGGAAATGGACTTTAGCGTCGGATTCCCAGCTGAAATAAGCCTAACAAATAAAGAGAATGTGTGGAACCAAAAACTCGATTATGAAAGTATCATCTTCAGATGTTGATCCTGCTTTGAGATAGGCCATCTAGCCAAAATTTTCCCAAAAGCCTTCCAGAAAAATTCTGCTAGAAAAAACCACTACTAATCTACATGGTGGGAAGGAGCAAAAAAAGAACACTACACTGTCATCAAAGAAGAATACTGTAGAGAAACCTCTAAATCACGAGAAATCGGGCAAGAAAGAAACAACTCTCAAGACAAGCAGAGAGAAAGCCCCGCCCAACAAATCAACAGTTATGAGGATTCGAATACCACACTAAATAAATCTCCATTTAACAGCAAAGCAAATCTCCTAGACCAAACTTCTTCTCTGACTATCTTCAAAAGGACGAACACAATAGATCGCAAAGCTAAGACACCAATGTCCCAAGAACCAGAAGAGATGAAGAAGATGCAAAATAAAGGAAGTTGGAAGAACGTAGAGAAAAAAAAGAAAGCTACAGCACCAATCTCGCCAAGAAAGACGAGGAGCCAGATAATTAAAAACTAAGAAAATTATAGGTCCGATAGACCAATTTGGTCTCAGTAGACGTTAACCACCACCATCATCATCATCATCATGAATATTAGATCATCTAATAATAATAATAATATTATTTTTTTGCATGGTATTAATAATAATTTGACCCACCTAAATAAAACTTCTTTTTTGAGTGCTAGTAAGTATAAAGAGGTTTGTGGAGTAAATACAAAAGGAAGTTTTATTTATTTAACATACTTCTCGTTTATTTGTACTTTTATTTATTTATTGTATCTCTTTTATTTACCATGGTATTTGGCCCAAAGGCTTTATATATAATTAGATATTGATTTATAATCATATTTAATATATTTTTATTTATTTATGATACCTCTTTATGCCTCTTTTATATTTATTTGTTTACCATACTTCTTTATACCTATTTTATATTTATTTATTTACCATAACTCTTTTATAAATATGGTATTTGGCCCATGCTCTTACTAATTATTTGTCCCATGGAATTTGACCCATAGGCTTCACCTAAATAAAACCCCTTTTTTGGGTGTTAGTAAGTATAAAGAAGTTTATGGAGTAAATATAAAAGGAAGTTTTATTTATTTACCATACTTCTAGTTTATTTATATTTTTACTTATTTACCATAAGTCTAGAGTAAATATAAAAAGAGGTTTTATTTTTTTACCATATCTTTAGTTTATCTGTAGTTTTATTTATCTACCATGCCTCTTTTTTGAATGTTCCTAAACCTCTTTATATTTTAAATTTATATTAAGTTTACCTTTTTTTACCTGAGATCTATCTCCATACTAGTCTAGAAACGGCCTGATGTAATTATGATGACAGTGATCTTATTTTAGAATAACTTTAATATTAATTTTATTTATCTAGTATTATGAAGTGAGTAATTTTAAATTTCCACGAATATTTTAAAATAACTATAAAAAAAGATGAGTTTTATCTCAAAAAAATGTTTATTTTTCTCGTTTAATTAAATTAATTAATTAAAAAATATATATATGTTATATAATTAGGCCGATAGGCCTTTTTAGGCTGATAGGTTTTCCTAGCATCAACAATTGTCAACATTTTACCCTCCCCGTGGAATCAAAGAGACACTTCCAACGGTTTGATTTTTAGGCCGATAGGCCTTTCCTATGCATCAACAATTGTCAACACTTTTACCCTCCTCCGTTGGATCAAATGAGACACTTTCAACGGTTGATTTGAAATGTGATTGCTTTTTCCAAATATCAGTTGAGTTGCCTTCTTGTCATGGCTAGATATTTTTACTGCTTTTTCCATCTTTCTTGGCTTTTGGCAAGCACTGGCCTGCTGTGATTCTGCTTCTTGGGCTTGTAAAAGTAGCAGTGCGATTAATTTATTGGGAGATCAATTCACACAAAGCAGGGAAGGGACTCGTCATAATCAAGAAGGCCATCCTTTGGAAATTGTTGCAGGGATATTAACAATGGAGCCCTCTGATGAATCAACTTCCAGTACTACAACCTCTACAATTACTACTCCATCATCTTTAGATCCTTGTATTTTAATCAACATCGTGCCCGATCTATTGGAGAGCATATTTCTGAGAGTGCCATTGCAACAATATCCCTAGATCTGGAGGACGTGCAGGGCATTGAAAGGGTCTCTTGATGAAAGCATGTTCCTTGTTCGGTATATCAAAGAGCAGGTTGTGGAAAGCGGAGAAATCATGGTTCCGGTGAAGTTGGGGTGGAGGAGCCGTGTAGCGCATTACAATAATAGATGCAGTGGTCGGGTATTGTGAGAGTTGGGCTGCAAACTCAGCTCCTGCTACTATCGATGCTATAATATCAGAAAATTCAAGTTGAGAGAAAATCAATGTTACAATACGAGAAAATTCAAGTCGACAGAAAATGGAGCAGAAAGTTCCACACTGGTTAGCTACCATGACAGACTATTTTTCCCATGGATTGAATGCTCGACATGGCACAGGTGGTTTGACGTTGGCTTCGTGTGTACTTTTCTACGAAATAGGGCACCCGAATTCAAGAATAATACTGAATTAGAGAGCGATACCGAATTAGAGAGCAAAGGCAAATGCCCTCGATGTGGCATGGGTGATCAACTCTGCAATGTGTGTTTAGGGTAAGTTTGTCTATAGTTTTTTTTTGAATTTTCTTAGTTTATGTTTCTAAGTGGGATTAATTTAAGTTTATGGTTTTTTCCCACTGTATAATGTTTTTACTTTTAAATTAATAATGTAAGTTTATGTGACAGCAGACACAAATAACGCGACTCAGCTTGCGTATGTAGAGAGAACTGAAGTGGTTGCAAACTAATCCTCCACCTGGAATTTGCGCATGGCCTTCCAATGATAATCTCCTCACTCGCCTTGAAGCGCGTAAGTTTTTTTCCTGGATTTATTTTGATTTTAAGTGCGTCTAAAGCTAGGGTTTGAATGCAACAAGATTTGTGCTTTCCAACAGAGATGGAAGGGCCTAAGGGGATTGTTTATGCTAAAGGGATTTTCAAGCTCGAGATCCAAGAACCCGAAAGGTTATTTGAATTAATTCCTTTCTAGTAGTTGTAACAGTTTCGATTCTAGAACAGTTTGAGTTCCAATTTTGGTTTTTCAGTCTATTGAGTATGATTTTATTTTCTGGATTTTAAGTAATTTTTAATATTATTTTTCCAATTGCACATATCCTTTCGAGCCTCCGAATGTGAAATTTGTGACCCCAATTTATCATCCCAATATTGACAATGAAGGGCGTATTTGCCTCGATATCCTGAATTTGCTGCCCAAGGTATGTGCAATTAGCTCCCAATTCTGAGTAGGAAATAATTTATTGTTGCTAAGAATGTCTTTTTCTCGTGTAGTAACAATATTTTTTATTAATAGTAAGAGGGGAACAAAAGAGAGGTAATTGTTCACAGCTAGTTAAAAGCCAGCTCAACAGACAAAAATACGACGAAGCTTTCATGACCATGCTATGGCTAATGGTTCAATGAATGGCTCCTCTAAAGTACTTGGATTTTTTTTTTTCTCTTTTTAACCCCCATTAAACTCTGATTTCGATTTTAGCTTAAATGTTGTCGCAGGCAAGGTGCAGTTATTCCACTAGAATCACCTAGGACTAGTTTTGGCATTAACAATTATGCCTTTGGTTGAGATTCTGGATTAGAATCACAACATTCACAAGCATTTATGTACGAAAAATAGGCCACTAAATCATGGCACCACTAGCACAAGAAGGAAAATTAAAGAGCCACATTAGACAAAACAGTTGTCCAAAATCTTGAAAATGTCAGTGAAGTCTTTGTTTGCATTCCATTCCATTTCATGGCATTGTTCAGATTATTCAGTCTCACCTAATTTAATTATAAAAATTTGTTGAAATACTCTTCATGCTACAAAGCTAGAGGTTGTGAAAATGTTGACTTTATCCGTTTTTTTAACTTAAGGTAATTTTACGCCAAAAAAGAGATGTAAATTTTTATAATTATTACATTCCATATTTTTGGTGGTTCCGGGTTTAAGCCACGTCCGTATCCTCACATTCGTTGGTTTAGATTTGTTTATTTTAAGTGTTGTGGTTAATTTATGGGTAATCAATTTCAAAAGAGTGTGAGCTTATAAGAGTGTTTTAGTAGCCCATATTTAAACTCATGGTCCTCTTATACTGCCTAATAATTCACTTGAACCAACATCTCTTTTAGAGAAATTCAACAATTCTAATTTAATAATCCTATCGGCCTCTCTTTGTACCTTTTGGGACAATTGCTAGTATATCTATTTTGCCTATTATAGAAAAAAAACTTACTTTATTACATTGAGCCTTCGCAACGATAACCGGAAGGACACACGGAAGGAAAAGATAGAAATCGCCGTATTGTGCGGGAGAAGAGAGGGGTGAAGGACCAATTTGCGGTATTGACTGCTGGTCTTGCACCGCTAAACGCGGAAATTGCCGTACAAACGCGGCAACAGCCATATAGAGCGGGAGATAGTAAGATAAAGTAACTCGACCAGAAATGGCGTGTGGCTAAAAATTTCACTGTGAAGACAATGGCGTGTGGGTAAGAGGCCATTAGAAAAAATTACATTCACATACAATTACGTTGTTTAAAGTTTTATACTTTACCATTTAGATTTAAGTTGAGGTGGTGTATTTACGTTACAATGGTTTAATTTAGTGAAGTATAATTTTTATAGAAAATAATGGAAATTTCAGCATGATTTTGATTATAAATTTCATGAATATTTTTGAAAATTTAAGTTATAGTTATTAAGCTTTAAGATTTTGGGTGTTTAGCTATTTTTGTTGGTGTTGAATCCATTTCCACCTTGAAAACACAATTCAAAAACAAGATTTGAGCACTCCTCACGTCAATGTTTTGATAAAAAATGGCCACATTCCAGACTACCATGACACAGTGTACATTCTCATGCTTAAGTTATAAATAATGTCATAGTTTAAATGCTCTTATCAATTTTAAATTTATTATTGGTATTTGATTTTTTTTTATATAATTATGGCACATTGTTTACATTCTCGTGTTTAAGTTATGAATAATGTCATAGTTTAAATGTTTTTATCAATTTTAAATTTATTATTGGTATTTGATTTTTTTCGTATGTCATTATGGTGATAACATTCAGAATAAGACTTTAAAATTTTCATTCAATTATCAATAATTATTAAGTGAGTGATATGGTTTTAACTTCCACAAATATTTTGAAATAGCCATAAAACAAAGACTGAGATTTATCTCAAAAGTATTTATATTCTATTTACTCTTTTAATTAAAATGATTAATAAAAAAAGGGCATATTACATGTTTCATATCAATCTCAGCTATGGCTATTTGGGTAATGTGGTATTAGTGAGCCATGGTATTGTAACAAACTCAATTTACAAGTTAAGAATCTCCACGGTAAAGTGGGGCACAATATCCATAATTAAGGATTTTGTTACCTATTTTTTAAATCTATATTTGTTTAATTCATATATCAATCATTTTTATAATTAATGGTAATAATTTTAAATAAAGTTATAATTTAGTTATTTTTTATGAATTTTTTTAACTTTGGAAATTTGAGATATCATGATGTAAGTGTTTCGATGGCTATCAATGTGTACTAACCATTTTATATATATAGTCGGGTTAGTAGTAATATTTTTTATGTCATCATAAATTTGGGTATAGATTTAGGTATAGATGTGATAAAATTATAAAAAAAACTAAAATTTTTTTTTGAAATGAGTTGAAAAATTCAAAGGCAATAATAAAGAAATGAAAATAATGTCATTAAATTAAGTACAAATGCGAGAAATTCAAGGAAAATCAACCATTACTTCAATAAAATTTATGAAATAACTTGAAAATTTCAAATGTAATCTAATATAAAACTCTTTAGGAAATTGTAGTACTAATTGTGTGTAGGTGTGAGAAAGTGATACAAGAAAAACCATTTTCTACAATGTTAATTTTTTTATAATGAACCACTTCTACATAGTCTTCATGAATCCCATGATTATACAAAACCCCAACAACATCTCTTCATGAATCCCATGATTATACAAAACCCCAATAACTTGTATGACCTATATCATTTAATGATGTTAATTAAGTATGCACAACAAATTGTCTTCATGAATCCCATGATTATACAAAACCCCAACAACTTGTATGCCCTATATCATTTAATGATGTTAATTAAGTATGCACAACAAATTGATAGATCATTTGTTGCAATAAATGATGATATCATCATATAAACATGATAAATTATACGAAACCCCAACAACATGTATGACCTATATCATTTAATGATGTTAATTAAGTATGTGTTATCACCACAAGAAACTCTCCTAGGTTGTATATCAGAGATGCTCGGGAACATTACAAACTCAACAAAAATGTTGGAAAAATGGTGGATGAATGGAAGAGATGATGCATATTCAAGCCAGATAACCACTTCTACTATGCTTAACCCTAGACATGGGTGAACACCCCCAGACTACAAGGCTTTAGACCACCAATTACTCATAGTTTAAAGAAAATGTGATGATGGAGAATATTGATCACACCAGCAGATGCACAAGAACCTGTGATGGCCAGCAGCAACCAGTTAAAAGGTCTGTAAATCTGTTTCCTAATACACAGATAGGATGACAGCTCTCTGGCATTAAAACATCAGAAACCTGCATACACATTCAATAATACTAACTAGACTCTAACATAGAGGTGGGATGACATCCCCTCTAATGCACATGAACGATGCATAACAGGCACAACTTAGAATAGAGAAGAAGTGGAAAGTGAGCAATTAAAAACAAAAGAAGCTTGTATTAGCTGAAAATGAAGACCAGATGTTGTTGGTATCACAGTAGTTACAGTCTCCAGAAGTTGAATCTTACATCAAAATAACATTCATCAACCTCATTCCTTCTGAGTTCTGGATATATATAGAGGTTGATTACAAAAATTTCTGCTATCGTATGCGTGGAGGGGTCATAATGGACCACCAACCACATGAACTATCTATTATGACTCTCTAATACAATCTGCTACTTCAATAAATACATTTGACATTTCTTGATACTTTGCTGTCCTTCCTGAGCAGGTAGAATGTCCTATGGAAGAATGATCCATAATTGATAAATGTTGCGAACTACTCGAGGAGTGTCCTTTTACTCGTTGGCCATAATGCTCTTTGAATGCGGTTGTTGAAATATTAACTTTGCAGAGTACTTGGTAGCTGCTCGCTTCATCCTTCGAGTGAATGATAGAGGTTAGAGGCACGAAAACAACATGAAGGATGCATGGCGGGACGAGAATAAATAACAGCCGTCGGATCCTGCATATGGACGGTGGAGATCGAATCGGGGAAAGCAGGCAGAAATAAATGTGAGCCATCGTATCACGGTGTGGTAGATCCGATGGTTATCGGGAGCGGGAGCTGCGTGAATATTAATGAGCGGAGGACATACGAGTGGGCGGTAAGCGGTTTCCCCGCACCGCTTTTCAGAGTAGAGTGGTAAAGGTACACGGGGAAGCGACGCAATAAAAGGGCGACAAGTGGTAGACACGACAGGCGGGAAACCACCTTTTCCGTGGGTTAATGTACGAGCGGTTCACGGGATGGAGGGGAGTGTATGTTGTTGGACTGGGCGGCAAACGATAGGATGGCTGAAAATCGGCGCACGCGTTTTTTATTGATGTGACGGAAAAAGGCTTATAGACTATGTGCATGGTTATATTGATTGCGGTTATATTACCCTTAAACTCGGCACTCGGGGCTAAGGAAATATGGGTTTTTGCACGGTTTAGAAGAAAATAGAGAAAGTAGGGAGGTTATGGGAGTACTAACGGAGAGAAGGGGTAGGAGAAGAGCAACCAATGAGACTCTTTTGTGAGCATAACCATCGCAGCCAGAGCTGTCTTTTGACCCTCAAAAGCTGAAGAATGTAGCAAAGCTAACAGTATGCACAACAAAAATTGATAGATCATTGGTTGTAATAAATAATGACATCATCCTATAAGTATGATAAATTAAATGTGGAGACTCAAAGGAAAAAATCACTAACAATGTGCTTAGTCTCTTTTCTTTATTTATTATTCATTTTCTACATAAATATTACAAAACTAGCCTTAATTTCCCCTTCCTCTAAATTTCAAAGATCATTGGGTTGTCAAGCCAAAGAGCATTGTAGCCTCAACCATTATTTAGTCTTTTCATTCTTCAACCATTCATTTCTTCATGGGTTCTTCTTATTCCTACATCTTACAACTTCCATGTCAACACTTCATGAATGGCACTTTATTCCCCTCTTCTTAGTTTTGTTGGAAATATACAAAGTGACAACTATTAATTCCAATTTTTCTTAACCTTAATGTTTTCTTGTGAATTTATTTAGTATTATTGTGTACTTTATTGAGATCTTTTCATAAAAAAATATCAAGAAAAAAAATAGTAGCAACAGAGGACACATAAATTAAGCTCTCAACAAGGGAAAAAATCCCCTCCAAGGGGAAAATCGGAAAAATCTTCTCTTCTTATAGAATTTTCTTCAAAAGAGACAACAAAGAGCCAATCCCTAGAGAAATCCTCCTCCAAGTACCAAGTCAACCTTTCTAGTCAAGTCTTTCCCTGATTCAACCTCAAACAACTTCACATTGAAACTTAGACTTTCCAGCTTCAGTAGTACTACTTCGACCTACAACTTGAGCCCTGTAGGTGTTGTAGAAAATCTAACTCAACCCTTCAAGAAGTCTTCCAAGGTCAACCAAGTTAAAACAAAATATCTTTCTCCCTCAGCTACTTGATAGTACAACTCAGACCTGCGATTTCAACCTTCTTGGAAGTTGCATAAACCCTAATCCTTCCCATGTGTGTGAAAGAGTGAGCCCAAAAACAAGATTTCCTTCCTTCCTTTCTTCTTTTAGACCTTTTCTATCTTTTTCTCTTGCTTCCCAGCTACAGGTCGAACTTCCTTCTTGAAATTGAACTTGTGAGTGAGTGAGACACAAATGAGGTCGAAGTGCTTGTATTTATAGCTTTCATAAAGGGTTGAATTGCCTCCTTTACGCTGACCTAAAGTTGCTAGGTCTAAATTGTACTTTTGGAGTTTCCTAGATTTTCTAGGCTCAAAATAATTCTTTATTCAATTACATCTTTCCCAGAAAGGTCTTATAAACATGATGTTGACTTTCTTGACTCATGACAATAACTCATATGAGATAAAAAAAACCCTAGAAGAATAACAAACATGCTTTTACGTACAATACCATCAATAATGAGCATTGTTAGCGCTCAAATCTACCTTAGGCTGAAATAAGGTAAAACTCAAGGCTACATCAAACCACGCTCAGCCTCGTAGCTAGCCCTACGAGGACAGGAGAAGGCTCTCTCCGAGTCAATCTGGGCAAAAGGTAATCAAAGAGGCTCGAGATGACTAAATTTGCAACTGATCTTAGGCTAGGTATTAAGTGCAGGGGTTTGATTTGATTTTTGGTTTTTAGGGTTTTGTTGAAAACAATGGGAAAGGAAATTTGGGCTCGGGGATGAGGCACAATTTCTGTAGAGGTCTATTTGGGGCAAGGTAGGCGATCGTCTTGATGCTTTCAAAGGGAATGAATGGGTAGATTAGACTGGTGAGGAGCTAAGGAGAGCAAGAAGCTTTCAAGGATTCTCCTTAAACAGATGAAAACATGGCAAATCAAACAAACTTAAAGGCAGAGCATAACCATCGATGGATTCTACCTTAACACTTCATTTTTTCAATTGTCGAAGATGAAAGAAGGAAAATGATACACATAAAAACTTACAATTACTAAAAGATGCACACCATCAAAACATAAGGCCACATGGATCCCAAACAGTGTTGCAAAACCCCGGTCTTTCCTTAGCCAAAAATGCAGAGAAAATATGTACAATAGTATGCCCTAGCAATCCCAAGTGTCCAACCTCTCCAACCTCTGAAAATGATTGAGAAATTACATCATATAGACCATCCTAACCCCTTTCCTTTCCTCTAGGGGTCAAGCTCATCATTATAGGAGCTGTTTGAACTAATTCTAAACAAGGAATTGAAATCTAGGTAGTCAAACAACTTACCCCTATATGCTAGGAAACTGATTCATTCATTTAATTTTCACCTTTTGGTGAATGAATCTTCTAGAACAAGTAACTAAGTGTCAAAATTACATCATGTTCAATCAATTACATCAAGATAAGTCAAAAATTACATCACAAATCAAAACTAGTCAAACTGGCCGAATTTCTGAGCTGAACAGTGAAAAATTGGCCAAAAATCCCTATGCACTGCGCGCCTGACCTCTACGCGTCGCGCGCCTTTCAGCCTACTTTTGGGACACTTCCCGACATCCAAATTGAGATCATGATAGCTTTTTGGAAAGCCCTAGATGTCTAATTTCCAACCCAAGTGGAATTTTTTAATTTGGAGTTCATTTACCCCTCCAAAACTTCATTCTCCTAGAAGTACTTCCTGTGTGTCCAAAAAGGGGCAGTGAGGTCATTTTTTGCATGTTTTTTTACCTTTTGGGGACCCATAACTCACCCAAAATTCTTGTCCAAGTACCAAAATTCATGATTCTCCATGAAAAATCCAAAACTGCAAGCCATTTTTGATTTGGACCTCCCAATCTTATGGGGCGCGCGCGGCGCGTGGCGCACAGGGAGGCGCACGACGCACTAGGTTTGAGGTGCGCGGCACATAGAGCCTCGCGTAGCGCCTTTTTGCAGGAGACGTTTGGAGGCCTTCTCGGTGTCAAAATCAGGTGTAGGATATCTTTTTGTAAAGTTCATTGAGTCTACTTTCGAACCCAACCGGAATTTTTCAATTTGAAGTTCATTTTCCGTGTCAAAAAGAAAATCTCCCAAGACTGGTCAAAATGTGCCAAATGAGGCTGCCTCAAGGAAAAGTGCTGTTGTAGTCAACTTTTGAATGCCTTCCTCAACTTGAAATTGAGCTCATGATAGCTCGTTGGAAAGCTCTGTGTGTCTAGTTATCATTTGATTCATCAAGAAAGTCATTTGGCCAACCAAGCTAGGAGACAACGTAATTTTACCAAGGTCACTTCAGAGGTGCATCAATTTTCCCGAGACAATGGTATTTTTGACATTTCTTTAAAACCACGACACCTGTGTAAAATGTGAAGGATTTTTTTCTGTCTTGGCCTGTTGTGGACAAAAACCTCTCTCAGTTTTCCAAAATTCATCTCTTATTGCTCAGAAACATCATTTTAGTGAAACCTATCCCGATGTGTGAAACAAGGGATTTTGTCGAAATGAAGTGAAATGAAGGGGATAAGGGGCTTCTAAATTCTTGGGGAAATTTTTGGAAGTAGGGAGGGATGTTAGGAAGTAGGGGAAAGTGGAATATCAGAGATCGAGTGAGGGGAAGGGGTCCGAAAGGGCAAAACACAGGCCTAGCCTAGAAAATTGCCAAGTTGTGGCAAGAAACTAGGGTTTGTGCAAAAATGATGAATTTGGGGGATCTCAGTGATGGGAAGTGTTTAATAAGGTACATGAAGGATAGGGGAAGGTGTATTAACATCTAGACAAGTTTTTCTAATGATTTGACCATTCAAGAGAAATTGCCTTCAAAAGCCTAGGAGAGGGAAATGAACCTTGCCTAGGCGCAACTGAGGCATGAACAAGGTGTAAAATGACCCAATGGAACCTGACATGATGATAAAAACCTTCTGAATGATGATAGACTCAGCTGAATAGTGACATAGACTGACATTTGGGCAACTTTGGAAGGAGTAAAAGCAAACCCTAGACCTAATGCCTAGTGACCAAATTTTGCTTTGAAGACTCACTGAAATGACAAAATTTGATTTTGACACCTTAAAATAACTTGTAAGAGCATGTTTTATCACTAGAGGAAGGCTGCAAAGACTGACACTAACATTGGCTCCAATGGGGATGGTAGCTCCTTGGAGGTGCCAAGAACGGCAGATCTTTGGGAGAGCAGACCAGCGCCTTATCCATTGGGCAATGGAGTCAAAAACTCAAACTGAAATGCATGACTAAAAACCGATGACTTGATGACACAAATTGACTCTCACTCAACTAAGAACTGACTCGATACTCAAACACAACCGACAAACTGGAAATGATGCTCTAAGTGGAGCTTATTCATCAAAACCTACTCTAACGGTTTCATTCACCACCTGATCAAGTGAAATGAAACAACCAATGCAACCAAGTAAGTATTCCATCTGCTGTTCAAATTTTCCGCAAGTGCTCACTTATGAACAACAAGAGAGAACTACTGAAAGGCAACTCCCATGACAACTTGGAAACAGATCTGTTGAATGATATAGATCCTCTATCCGCCTCCAAAAACACTGCATAAGGATCTTGAAATTCAAGCACACTGGAACTTAGCTCATCTAATGGATTACTTCTCGTTTCCTCATACCATGAATGCAAACTTTGATCTGAGCCTTGTGACGAGACCTCTGCTGAAAATGACAAAGTAACTAGCTACCGGATCAAATTCATATCAGCACATGTTTCAAGCTCACATGTAGTCAATGGAGAAAGACGTTGACTGCAAACCTCATCCAAAACATCAGCTATTGGATCATGAAAAACTTGAAAAGACTACTGCAACGTATCCATTGAAAATGTATGACATCCTTCTATCTGTTCATCTTTTTCTTGAGAGATTTTACGAAGATTCTGCCTTATAAATTGAAATGCTTCGAAACAAAAGGGTATAGAATCTTCCTGCATCATCAAATCATGTATTTCTTCTTCCACACCTTCATCTGTAATCTGCCCTTCAATTTCATTTGGTGGCTGCAAATATGATGCTACAGGCTGCTCAAGAATTTTGTTATCTGTCTCATCCACAACATTAACACTAAGAGATTGTTGATTTGTTATAGGTTGTTCATTTGAAGATTTACTATGCAATCTACCCTTCAAAAACTGAAATGATTCAAAACAGAATGGTACGGAGTCACCTTGAATCATTAAATCATGTGTGTCCACTTCCAAGTCTTCAGCTGCAACTTGACAATCAATGGCTTTCGGGGGTTGCAAATCTGAATATGAGAAGTCTTGAACAAAATTTTCATTGCTCTCAATATGTTTCAAATCAAGACTTGTTGACATTTGATTTCTGATTGCATGGTAGTTATCTCTTATGAACTGAAACGAATCAAAACAAAAAGGCAAAGATCCTTCACTTACTTCAAACTTTGATGCACTTTCCTCATCACTGTCATAGCTGATATGCATCGATTGATCACTGTATTCGAGCTGCTGAAAGTGAACTTCCTCCTCACACAAACTAGTTGTTGATTCGTCTACAAGATTAGCTTCTTTTTGGAGAACATAATCATCATCATACTGATCAAACTGAGGCAATTCATCATCAAACATATACATCATATCAACAGCTCTCTCTTCTTCACAATGATCTATAAAACAATCACTATGACAACTGGGATCAGAAACAAAATGTTTTAGGTCAGCCGCTTGTTCTTGAATGTCACTTTCATTTTTTGCAGTCATTTTCCGCACCATCTCTTCTACTGCATTTACGAAAAGATCAAGATTTTCCTCTGAAAGTGTCAGCTGCTCTGAAATATTCTTCTTTTCTTCTTCCTTCAACCTTGCCCTCAAGATCAGCAAATGAGCCTCTACATCACTGCATTGTTTTGCATCTCGTGAAGTGTTGCAATATTTCTTTCTCTCAGCTGAAACTCCATTTTCGGATCGAAGGCACTCGGGTAGTGCAAGAGAGCAGATCTAGGAGAAGGTCTTATATCAACTGGCATTGAATACTAAACTTGGTTAAATCTGGAAAAAAATTGTTGTACTGTCTCCCCTGGCATTCTTTTCAGTTGGTTATACTCTTCTATAATAAGGAGAAGGTTCTGCTCGATCATCCACCTGTCGAGCAAAACTTTGACGAACTGCCAAAAAGCTGAAATGCTTGCATCAGGCAAGGTTTTGAACCAACTCTTGACTTTGGCTTGCAAAGAAAGAGCAAAAAGCCTTATACTAACATCTTCGCTATCAACTTCAAAAAGGTCTAGAAAAGACTCAAAATTTTACACATGTTGCTCAACGTTGACATTCTTACATTCACCATCAAACCTTGGCAAGTATAGATCATAGTTTTTGGGGAAAGCATGAAGAACAGAATGTAAAACAAGAGGTTTATACTGATCTGGAATTTTACAAGGTGTAGGGGTATGTACAACAGGTATAGAATTAGTCTTGGTCTTTTGAGGTTCATCAATCTGAAGATGGTCATCACAAAATTTAGAAGAAAGGTCTTGATCAAGCTAAAAGGTATGCAAATCTTTGGTATTCACAATCTTCAAAGGGAAAGAATCAACTGCAGGCCGAGGATCTCTTCTCAAATACAGTATACTTTGCAAAGCCTTCTTGACATTCTTGGGAAAAGAGAAGAAATAATTTATGACAAAGAACAAAATGTCTTGGATGAAATTCCAACTTGAATACCTGATCTGTCCATGTTGTCCTTTCATGTTTTTGCTGGTCAGGAGCATCCTCTAGTGGAGCCTTTGGATCTGATCTCGAAAATGATTTAGAGTCGCCAGGTGAATGATTTCAGCCTTGCCAGTGTATGATCGTTGTCCACCATCAACAATCAGATCTGAACTCGATACATGTACTGGGGCAATTTATAAGTTAAGTGTTACGATTACAAGCTAGACTGGAGATCGACTGAAGCAGCGTTTATCTACTATGCACTCGCAGAGTAATGTGCAGTTCGAAGGCTACCTGGCATGACTTCAGACTCCGTCTGTAGCTATAAATCAAATAACACTAACAAGCAAACCAGTTCTTCCCCAGTATGGTCACCACTATGTTAGCGCTCAAATCTACCTTAGGCTGAAATAAGGTAAAACTCAAGGCTACATCAAACTACGCTCAGCCTCGTAGCTAGCCCTACGAGGACAGGAGAGGGCTCTCTCCGGGTCAATCTCGGCAAAAGGTAATCAAAGAGGCTCGAGATGACTAAATTTACAACTGATCTTAGGCTAGGTATTAAGTGCAGGGGTTTGATTTGATTTTTGGTTTTTAGGGTTTTGTTGAAAACAATGGGAAAGGCAATTTGGGCTCGGGGATGAGGCACAGTTTCTGCAGAGGTCTATTTCGGGAAAGGTAGGCGATCGTCTTGATGCTTTCAAAGGGAATGAATGGGTAGATCAGACTGGTGAGGAGCTAAGGAAAGTAAGAAGCTTTCAAGGATTCTCCTTAAACAGATGAAAACATGGAAAATCAAACAAACTTAAAGGCAGAGCATAACCATCGACGGATTCTACCTTAACACTTCATTTTTTCAATTGCAGAAGATGAAAGAAGGAAAATGATACACATAACAACTTACAATTACTGAAAGATGCACACCATCAAAACATAAAGCCACATGGATCCCAAACAGTGCTGCGAAACCCTGGTCTTTCCTTAGGCCAAAATGCAGAGAAAATATGTACAATAGTATGCCCTAGCAATCCCCAGTGTCCAACCTCTCCAACCTTGAAATGATTGAGAAATTACATCATATAGACCATCCTAACCCCTTTCCTTGCCTCTAGGGGTCGACCTCATCATTCTAGGAGCTGTTTGAACTAATTCTAAACAAGGAATTGAAATCTAGGTAGTCAAACAACTTACCCCTATATGCTAGGAAACTGATTCATTCATTTAATTTTCACCTTTTGGTGAATGAATCTTCTAGAACAAGTAACTAAGTGTCAAAATTACATCATGTTCAATCAATTAAATCGTAGAAGTCAAAAATTACATCACAAATCAAAACTAGTCAAACTGGCCGAATTTCTGAGCTAAACATTGAAAAATTGGCCAAAAATCCCTATGCGCTGCGCGCCTGAGCTCTACGCGTCGCGCACCTTTCAGCCTACGTTTGGGGCACTTCCCGGCATTCAAATTGATCTCATGATATCTCTTTGGAAAGCCTTGGATGTCTACTTTCCAACCCAAGTATAATTTTTCAATTTGGAGTTAATTTACCCCTCCAAAAATTCATTCTCCCAGAAGTACTTCCTGTGTGTCCAAAAAGGGGCAGTGAGGTCATTTTTTGCATGTTTTTTGACCTTTTGGGGACCCATAACTCACCCAAACTTCTTGTCCAAGTACCAAAATTCATGATTTTCCATGAAAAATCCAAAACTGCAAGCTATTTGTGATTTGGACCTCCCAATCTTATGGGTCGCGCGCGGCGCACAGGGAGGCACGCGGCGCACTCGGCTTGAGGCGCGCGGCGCATAGAGCCTAGCGTAGTGCCTTTTTGCAGGATACTTTTAGAGGCCTTTCGGGTGTCAAAATCAGGTGTAGGATAGCGCGTTGGAAAGGTCTTTGATTCTAATTTTGAACCCAACTGGAATTTTTCAATTTGGAGTTAAATTGCCTTGTCAAAAATCAAATCTCCCAAGACTGGTCAAAATGTGCCAAATGAGGCTGCCTCAAGGCAGAGTGCTGTTGTAGTCAACTTTTGAATGCCTTCCTCAAGTCGAAATTGAGCTCAAAATAGCTCGTTAGAAATATCTTTGTGTCTGGTTATCATTTGACTCATCAAGAAAGTCATTTGGCCAACCAAGCTAGGAGAAAACTGGATTTTCCCAAGGTCACTTCCGAGGTGCATCAATTCTCCCGAGACAACGGTATTTTTAACATTTCTCTAAAACCACGACACCTGTGTAAAAAGTGAAAGAGATTTTTCTTTCTTGGCCTGGTGTGGACAAAAACCTCTCTCAGGTTTCCAAAATTCATCTTTTATTTCTCAGAAACATCATTTTAGTGAAACCTATCCCGATGTGTGAAACAAGGGATTTTGTCGAAATGAAGCGAAATGAAGGGGATAAGGGGCTTCTAAATTCTTGGGGAAATTTTTGGAAGTAGAGATGGATGTTAGGAAGTAGGGGAAAGTGGAATCTTAGATATCGAGTGAGGGGAAGGGCTCCAAAAGGGCAAAACACAGGCCTAGCCTAGAAAATTGCCAAGTTGTGGCAAGAAACTAGGGTTTGTGCAAAAATGAAGAATTTGGGGGATCTCAGTGATGGGAAGTGTTTAATAAGGTACATGAAGGATAGGGGAAGGTGTATGAACATCTGGACAAGTTTTTCTAATGATTTGACCATTCAAGATAATTTGCCTTCAAAAGCCTAGGAGAGGGAAATGAACCTTGCCTAGGCGCAACTGAGGCATGAACAAGGTGTAAAATGACCCAATGGAACCTGACATGATGATAACAACCTTCTGAATGATGATAGACTCAGCTGAATAGTGACATAGACTGACATTTGGGCAACTTTGAAAGGAGTAAAAGCAAACCCTAGACCTAATGCCTAGTGACCAAATTTTGCTTTGAAGACTCACTGAAATGACAAAATTTGATTTTGACACCTTAAAATCACTTGTAAGAGCATGTTTGATCACTGGAGGAAGGCTGCAAAGACTGACACTAACAAGCATGAAACCCATGATTTAAAATAATAACGTTTTCTTCTCTTCTCTTATTTTTTACATAGAATACATGTTGAAATGAGTACAACAACAATTATGAAGACTGGAACTAGTTATATTTCCAACAAGTTTAGCAAAAAAGTTTCCTTATGCAACACCGTCTTATGCTCTACTAACATAATATTGTCTTCCTCATTTTTATTTTCTTCTTCCCATTTCATAAGCTCTTCTTACATTGATACCATTTTATGCAAGAATTAGCACCCCGCTACAATATCAAAGTCTCACAATGGACCATCTCATCTATATAAGCATAATGAATCATATGATTACTTAAAAACCCAACATTTATGACTTATGTAATTTACTGACATTAATCAACAATCCAACAATAATAAATAGGTCATTTACTATTTGCAGATGGGGAGACTAAGGTGGAAAAATGGAGGCGGAGGTCCTCTTTGCATTGCCCCACCAACCCATGATTCAATTGTACATGGCAACACCACACCCCCTAAATAACATTCATGTAATGCATAACATAAAAACCATCGTTACAAGGAAACCCATGCAAACAAAGAATTTAAGAAATATTCCAAAGTATGTAATGGGTCACAGTACTGCACCCATGTATCAAATGGCTCACTGCAATCCTATCAATCCATCCATATTCAATGACGAGCCATTAATTGATGCCTCATTGGGATTCTGCATGCTACCTAATGCTTTTATTAGCAAACATAGAGATGAAGCTCATTATCTTGAGGTGGATTCCATAGTTCCATTAATGTATTAATGTCAATTACATAAAGAAATTATTTAAAAAACATGTGTTGTATCTTCAAATAATTATATATTATTAAAGTGAAATATTGGAACATTACCACCAAAATGTGTTAGTCCTGGAACATCATGAATTTTTCATACAAGTATTCCATGGAATTGAAATTTCCTCTACCTTATTGGTTTATAGATGTCATACATAGTGATGTTGACCCATAACTTTAGTAACTCGTTCATAAGAGGCTTGATATATACATTCATATGTTTAACTTGGTAGTTACCTAATTGTTTGAAATTAGATATAATTACTACCATGATATGTATATATATGAGAAAATAGACAAATATAACACATTACAAAACACACAAGAGAAATGAAAATATTGCATTTGAAAAGTTACTGTAAAGAAATACATATAACAATCATTGTCAACATTATGTGCTCCCTCTTTATTGAAATCTAAGGAGGAAGGTTATTTTTTATAACAAAAATTGGCCACATTGAGTAAATGGACTTGAGATCTCCAAATGGATTAAAACCATCAACTGCCAATGAAATCCTAACATTATGAGCTTCATCTTTATAAAGCGGGCATTTTCCCTCAATTTCCCTAAATCATAACCATCTATAGGCATTTGAAGAACACCCTCTCCACTTCTCTTTCGTGCATGGTAATCCATAAACTGTGCTATGCTTTTGTACATGAACAATCACTACAAATGTGGAATTATTGAAAAAATGGAAAAGAACCTTTTGAGGCACCTTTTTTGTTATTTGATTGGGTTCGATATCTACTGCTCTAACATTATGGGCAACCTTTTTTGAAGCATGTTTTCCATAATATAAAATGTGATCATTAGAGCATGCATCTATAGCTTGATACTTCACTCCAATTTATTTCATAATGCCATATAAATCTCAGTAAGGTAAAAAATTTGGCGATGGTAACATAATTTCACCTAGCAATCTATAACATAAAAAATCACTAGTTAGTGTAAGTAATATTAACCATAAATATTTGATTCTTATTTTACACATTAATTAACACAAAGAAAGGGAAAAAATAAACCTTTATGTATAATGTGATAAAACATATTACATGCCTTAGGATATGTGTCATACAAGTGTTTGAGAAACTATTATTTAACCCTTTTAAGCTCACCAACAATCATGTAGAAGAGAGAATATTTTGTCTTGAGCCTTCGTAGAGTGGTGTCATTTCCTTTCTAATAGAGTTTCATCAAGAATATTATCATCATTTTCCTCATCCTGATAATTGACTAGTTGAGCGAACAAGTCTCGGATCAATTCATTTGTCCCATCATCTTGAACTATGTTATTATTGTTAACTTCTTCCATAGGATCATTAACTTGATCTTCAATATTTTCTCCATGTTCCTCATCTTGTAAAACATCATTTCTACTACTACTTGGGGCATTCGAACACCGACTAGGGGGTAGCTTGATTTTGTAATTACATAGCATCATACAAAATTAGTCTGCATAAAAAAAGTTATAACAATATAAAATTTTACAAATGTGATTAATATAAACACAATAAATAATGAATATATAGCTAACTAAGGAATGATACTCCTTCAATCCCCCTTCAATGTGCCCATGTTTCCCTACAATGTATTTTAGTTGCTTCTTTTAAAACTCTTACGTGATGTAAGCCCACACATTTAGAATAAGGGAAATAACATCTCCCATCATTCCCTTGATTTTTTTCCCTAGTAATTTTTTTTTTTTTTACATTTTTCCCCACTAAAAAGTTATGAGATGATTATGTTATAAAACGAGTGGTGTACTAGATCTATTATATTTTTTAATGCAATTGATATATATAATAAGGAAAAATATTTCTTTTTAACAAAAAGACCTTATAACCTTTTAGAACCATTGTATTTATAGTGAAATTGTCGCAACGTCTCTTAAGAGAAACATATTTATAAATTTACATACCATCAAAATTTTGACGATAGCTGACCAAGTCAAAATTGACTAGTCAAAAGTGACCGACCATTCGATTAATAGCTCAATGAATAGAAATGATCGGTCAAAAAGGGGATTTTTGTTTATAATGTGATAGTCGTCGAATATCGTCTTCCTTACTACGATACAGAGGATATCATCATAATTATGACAATGTGGAGATATCTCATTGCAATACCGACAAACGTGGGCCTGGTTTAAAATTAATTAACAAATTAATTCTTATAATTTTCTATTCTACAACCAATTTAGCCAAACTGCCATTCTATTTTATCGAAATTTATTACTATATGTAGTAGTGGGATGATCTAGACATTGTTTCCTATTACTAAGCTTGGTACAATAAAGCATGTATCCTCTTGTGAACCTAGCTACCTATTCTTGCATCTTGGACCAATACATGTACCTATGCAAGTTGGCTATTGTTTTCCATACACAAAAGTTCCCTACTATAACAGCCCTGGTGAAAAGTTCATGTAATAAAATTTAATAAAGGAAAAATGAGACCACGATTAAGGGACGCTTATTTCAAGTTGAATGTTGGGCAAAGATATCCTAGTGGGCATAAATGGCTATCTGTTTTTGGCTAAGGAAATTGGCAGGGGCTAAAACAAAGGCATTAAAAGGAAAAAGGACATTTTTAGCACATTTATTTATGAAAATAAAGGAAATTATGAGAAAAGTAAGGTGAAAGTTCATAGGTTGCATGTGAGGAGGAAATTGAAGGAAAATAATGGAAAATGAAGAAATCAGAGGCCTCATTCATAAATGGGCTTATGAGGATGAGTGGGCAATATTTTTTCACACCTTTTGTCAGTTCAAGTTTGGAGCTCTCTCATTATTCTCTCTCTCTCTCTCACACACACTCTTGGTCACTTAGAGTTTTCTTGGAGCCCTCTAGCTTTGGAGCAAGGAAGGAAAAGCAAGCAAAGGGAAAGGAAGAAAATAAAATATCAAGGAAGGAAAAGTAGGATCAAATAGCTGATGAACCTCAGTATTGCAACAAGAGTGTTGCAACTCCCAAGGCGACGAACTTTAATTATCAACCTGGGTTCATACAAACTTAAGAGGTATCAACACTATATGTGCAACATACAATGTGTAGGAATACTTCCAATGGAGCCACTTGCATAACTGGATGACAGATACAATCATGTGTAGACTCGAAACATATTCTTTGACATGTACCTAAATGTAAGAGACCAAATGCTTTGACTGAGATGAGATTAGGAATGGTTGAAGAAGAGTGTGTTGTTTAAAATTAATGATTGTATGGAACCATATTTCAATATAGTCATGCGGCCCCTGGTGCACTTGCTAATTTGGATCATCTTGGATGTCTTCTTCCATGAAATTCATATTTTCTTGTTTTTTCTGATTATTCTCTTGAACAAATAGAGGATCTAATGGTGAACATGACATAAGTACCTTAATATTTTATTGTGATGCCTTCTCTCCTTCAAGTTCAACCCCTAATCCTTTGGTCTCCTCATTTGAATCTTCTTCCTCTGGATGTTGTCCTTCAATCACATCAATAGAATTTTTTTTGCAATACCTTTCTTGATCTAAGATGAATACTATTTAGATCAAGAAGATATGTTTGGAAGTGTTGTACCTCAACATTGTAACTAGGTTGAGCTACTTCCTTGTGTGGGTTTGGAAATGGTAGTACAGGGAGTTGAGTGGGAGTGGATCTTTGAGATGGATGTGGTTGAGGTTGTGGTTGTGGTGGAGGCAAATGGTAGGGATAGAATGGAGTTGGGTATGGAGGGTATTGACGATAATATTGTGGATTTCTCTCATAAGGTCCTTGCCAACCTTGTTGCTAAGATTGGTTTTTGGGTTGATATAGCCAAAGTTTCTAAGGAAAGGGTGTGTTCCAATTACTTTGAGATGGATGTGCATGACCTTGAAATTGTGAATTAGGCTCTTGCATCATACCAGGTTGACTAGGCTTCCATGGTCCTCTTGGAGCTACATAACATAGTTTATTTTGTGATTGACTTGCTCCATTGTCCTCTTGGTAAACTTCCTTGAACCTTGGTAATGATGGGCAATATTTAATTGAATGTGATTCTACATGGACAACGAAAATATCAACACCTTCTTTTTCCTCATCTTTTTCTCTTAACATTTCTACTTGTTCGCTTAGAACGCTAATAGTTTCCATTTTAAAGTCATCAAATAAATTTCCATGTTTAGCTTGACTTATTGATCTTGATGCTTATTTACTTGCTCTTTCCCTTCCTCTTGATATGTGTTTGCATGCTTCAAAAACTTCTTCAAATGATAATTGGTATACATCACCTCTACTAATGAGATCAAGAATATCAATCCAATCATCCCTAATTGTTCTAAGTAGGAGGGTTTTTAGTGTGTGATATCCTAAATGATGTAATTTTTCCCTCTTAACATTATACATGAATATCTCTATTATATCCTCAAGGCTCCCATCTTCTTTTTTATTCATTCTAAAGATCTCTTCCTTAAGATCATGATCTTCATATTTTTCTACAAATATATTTTTCATATCAGTCCATAATATTATTGAATTAGTCCCTAAACTCATGAACCATTTAAGAGCTCTATCTTTCAATGTTTCTGGAAACAATCTCAAATTTTGAGTGTTTAATATGTAACCATAAGATTTAAAAACAATTTCATGTTTAAAGAGAAAGGTTTCCAGATCCTCTAACCTCATACCATGGAAGTTTGGAAGAAAAGATGGAGGGATGTTTTTCATGTGCACACTAACATCAATATCTTGAATAGGAAATCCATGAGGACATTCCTCATTGTCATCATATCCATCCATTTCTCTTACCTCCTCTGTCACCTCTTCTTCTTCTATGTGTAGAAATGAATGGTGATGTGGCTCTTACTGCACCATGTGATCAAATGGGGGGCGGGGGGTTCGGTGCTAGAGATTATTTTTTTGAATAGGAATGCTAATGCAATGCAATTTTATGTTATTGAAATGAAATATACCTAATGCAATTTTTTGTTTTTGCATAAATTAAAAAGAAATGAATCAACTAGGGAAGAAAACAATGCATACTTTGACACCTCCTCAAAAACAATGCCAAAAAGTGATGAGCCTCAGTGTTGCAACAAGAATGTTGCAAATCCCATGGCTACCAACTTTAATTATCAACCTAGGTTTCGTACAAACTTAAGAGGTATCGACACTATATGTGCAACATACAATGTGTCCTTTCACTGTCATGAATGGAGTGAATGTAATGAAATCAAATCCTAAATTAATTTTTGTAATGGAAATGCTTGAAATGGAAACCTTAACCTATTACAGGAAAGAAAACTTATTCTAATTGCATAAATTAAGGATAACGAACTAAATATCAATCATTTCAAATATTTTAGATCCATTGAAAGATTTCATTGGATTTGACAATCAAGAAAATCATTATTGTATTATCCAATTCATAAATCTGTCCAATAACCCAAATTGTTGAGATGTTTTGCAAGGGTAAAAAGGCAATTTGTAAGTGGTATTTAGTCTTGAATAGTCATGGATTTAGAGCCTAGGGGTTATGATTCAACCCTAAGGGACAAAAGCCAATATTTTTGAGAAAATTTGGGCAAGTATATACATGCTGGAAGAGTGATACAGGAAGTTACAGGTGCTCCTACAAGAAGTTACGAGATTTGCTACGGGAAGATATAATTGACTGAATGACCAAGTAAACCAAATCCAAATTAGATGGGAAATTGTTTTTTATTGAATATCATGTTTCTAGTCTCCCTTCCAACTAGAATCACTCAAAAATACTGCTGCTAACACATGCTAAAAAATAGTAGAAAATTACTAGTCTAAAATCTAGAAATTTGAGAACTAGTGAGCTAGTTAATCTATCAAATTCCTAACCTAATAAAGTGAAAATGAAATGGGGTAGCTTTTTTTATTAACTTCAATATTTTTATGATCTAATTCAAGTGGAATCAACTCAATTGAATCTCATTAGCATGTTCTAAAAGATAGCAGAAAATTACTACTATTTGCCACAAGGGACTTCCAAAAATTTATATTTGGGAATAAACAAACTAATCCAAGTAGCTAAATGATTATTATGACCTTCCAAAGTTGTTCCAAATGTGAAAGCATACCTGTGATCTTGCAAAATAACTTACATCAACCATTTAACCTAATCCTACAACAAGAAATAATTAATACTAAATGCACAAATAGGAAAAAACAAGAACAAGAGATGCATGTGATAAAAAGAAAAAAGAAGAGAATTAAATTATACAAAAGGGCTCTGAGGATATTGGGATGGCAAAGCCCAAGGAAAATCAGAGTCCTATGAAGGAGACCAAAATTTAGAATGTGAAAATGGTACCAATATTCATTATTTCCATAAATAAAATTACATCCCACCAAGAAATGAAAGTGGAGTTGC
>APFE031566625.1:3083-20631 GCA_000404065.3 Pinus taeda | reverse complement strand
CTCCCTCACATCAAATATAGGAGGCATTAACTCCCTCCCAACAACCTGGAGCTAATCTAGGAACTGAATCCCTATTGTTGTCATCCTTCAGAGATTTTTGCCTATTTGACTAAAACAGAAAATCTCAACAAGTAATCTAAACCCAGAACTCTTCAGCAATAGATAAAAGGCAACCAACAAATATTTCAAGAAAAGTTTGCAACTTCACCAATAGAAACCTGCGAATATCCACAGTCCTTCTGTGTCTAAACTACGCAGATTTGCAACTAATCCTTCTATTGTTCTGCATACCTCCGCACCTACTCCTTCTGTTGTACTGCGTACCTCTGCACAAATCTGCACCTGCACTGTCTGCCTGACAACGTACCTCCGCAACTGGTCCTTCTGTTCCGCTACGTACCTCGCACTGTGCCTTCTTCTGAGCTGTATATCTCCGCACCTGCGCTTTCTGCTGCGCTGCGTACCTCCACACCTACGATGTGGATCGCCTGCGGACCTCCGAATAGAGCCAATTTATCAGTCCTCCAATGTGGCACAGACTGTCATATCCACAGATCTGATCATGTGTCAATGAGATCACGGCTTATCAATAGATCTGCCTTATAGTTTACAGAATTCTCCTTGATTTAAATCTAGCATTATCAAATTGATCACCCAAAATTTTAGATCTTAAGGTATTCAAAATTCAAAAATATGTCTAGCAAAATGATCTCCTTCCTTTTTATAGGCAAGCCTTTACTCAAACCATGGTCCAAAACCATAGGAATTCAATACTAGGAACCCAATACCTTGGATCAATAATTTTAGATGCAAAACCACGGACCAAAACCATAGGATCAAACATGTCAGGCTAAATACCATGGACCATTCATAAAGATTCCCACGTGTGCGCGCTTCTCTGCATTGAAGTGAGTGAACTGGGGTCCGCACCTTCTGAACAGAGAACCTGCGGGTATGTCCGCACTTCTTGGTCGAGGTACTTGCGGGTCCGCACCTTTGCATAGGCTCACCTGCGGGTATCTCATTTTCTATGATTTGAGAGCCTAAACAGAGATCTGCCACTTGAGTGAGTTGCCATCAAGTACAACACCTGTGCCATAGCGCCAAACCTGAATCATAATGCCAACAACCCCCTATCCTACATTTGACATATTTATATAAACAAGTCAGTTTTCTCTTTTTTCTTTCTTTTTCATAAAGTACTTTCCCATTTATACACAAAGGGTGGTTCAACACTCCTTAAGAGTAGGAATGGTGGAAGAAGTCTTAATATCTCAATAGGAAGATATAAACCCTTTGCTCCTATTCCTGAATAATAATCAAAGAGGATTTAAAAGAAACCAACATGATAAAGATAACCAATCAGAGCAGAGTTAGTGAAATAATGACAGTAAAAGATAATGGGTAAGTGTGTCATTCCCTGTCCTTTTACCAATTTAGAGCAATTTCTTATAAAAATAACAATTTTATAATTCACCTGATTTCAGTATGTTGTGATTTTGTATCCATTGCATAAGCGCATAGCTGTATTCCAAAAGGCCTGAAAGAACAGGAACAGTAAGCATCCTTAATTTAAAATAGCAAGGGGAGCAAGCATAAGTAAAAGGAATACGAGGATGTTGTTGTTTCAAAGAGGAAGAGCAAAAGAATACAAGTGGTGTTCCTTTTCGAAAAAGGAAAAGTGAATATCAAAAATGTTGTTCCTTTGGAAAAGGAACAGCAGAAAACACAAATGTCATTCCTTTGGAAAAGGAACAGCAAAAATCGAAAATGTTGTTCCTTTGGAAAAGGAACAGCAAAACACACAAATGTCGTTCCTTTGGAAAAGGAACAGCAAAAATCAAAAATGCTTTTCCTTTGGAAAAGAAACAGCAAAACACACAAATGTCGTTCCTTTGGAAAAGGAACAGCAAAAATCGAAAATGTTGTTCCTTTGGAAACGGAACAACAGAACGCAGAAAGGTCGATCCTTTGGAAAAAGAACAGCAAAAATCGAAAATGTTGTTCCTTTGGAAAAGGAACAACAGAACGCAGAAATGTCGTTCCTTTGGAAAAGGAACAACAAAAATTGAAAATGTTGTTCCTTTGGAAAAGGAACAGCAAGACACCCAAGTGTCATTCCTTTGGAAAAGGAACAGCAAAAATCGAAAATGTTGTTCCTTTGGAAAAGGAACAGCAAAACACTCAAATTCCGTTCCTTTGGAAAAGGAACAACAAAAAGCAAAAGTGATGTTCCTTTGGAAAAGGAATAGCAGAAAGCAAAAATAAAGAAAAAGAACAAAATTAAAGCAAAATGACAGTTGATCCAAAAGGTGTTGTTCTTTTGAAAAAGGAACAACAGAACGAAAATGTTGTCCCTTTGAGAAAAGGAACAGCAAAAATAATAACATTGTTGCTGCTTCGAAAAGTGACAGCAAAGCGTTTGATTCAAAAATATGTACAAAAACAAAACAAAAGAAATTATGTACAAACTGTGAAAAAAGATAAATTACTTAATGAATCACAGGTGAGGAAGACTTCTCTCCCTCCCCCAAAATTTCCATATCAGAGTCTTGGCGTAGCTGCTGGCAGAAGGACTCCCGAGTGAGTGGTTTGCGATAAAGACGAACTCGATGGCCATTTGCCTTGAAGGCATATCTGGAACCGTCAATAGTGATTAAAGTAATAGTACCATTGTCATGTACCTTCTGGATTTCATATGGTCCCAACCAATGAGTCTGAAGTTTCCCAGGAAAGTCCTGAAACCTGGAATCATACAAAAGTGCCCAATCTCCTTCGTGGAAGACTTTATTTTTAATGAGAGCATCATGCCATTTACCTCGCTGTTGTTGGATCAATGCAGTGTTTTGGAGTGCAGAGAGCCTGATTTCATCGAGCTCATTGATCTACTGTAATCGATTAATTTGTGCCTCAGTTAAATCTAAGCCAACTTCCTGTGTTGTTCACAATGTTTGGATTTCGAATTCTATGGAAAAATGGGTTTCTTTCCAAACACTAATTGATAAGGTGAGTAACTAGTGGTACTTCTCCATGTTGTTCTGTAAGCCCATAGTGCTTCTGGTAGTCTGGCAGCCCATTCACGTCTATGTGACGCAATTGTTTTTGTTAGGATTGCTTCTATTATTTTATTGCTGCTTTCTACCTGACCATTTGCCTGTCAGTGGTATGTAGTGATTTTATGCTGGACATGATAGTTTTTGAGTGTTGCAGCTATCTTGTTCCCAGCAAACTGTGGTCCATCGTCTGTAATTATATCTCTTGGAAGGCCCTAATGCACAAATATATGGAACAAAAACTGTATGACAAAATCTTCTGTAGCTCTCGGCAACGCCTCTGCTTCAACCCATTTGGTGACATATTTTGTTGCCACCAGAATATATGTTTTCTGGTTTGAGGGTGGGTTAATTGGTCCCACGAAATCAAGGGCCCATCGTTCGAATGGTTCAATGACTAACTGTGGGTTCAACGGCATCTCATTGGACTGACCAGGGCATCCTGCTCTCTGGCAACTGTCAGAAGCTTGGAAGAACTTCTTTGCATCTTTGAAAATTGTAGGCCAATAATACCCTATTTGCGACACCTTATGTCTAGTTCTACGATTGGCGAAATGTCCGCCACATGGTCTGTCATGGCAGGCTTTTAAAATGTCAAAGATTTCATCCTCTCGAATGCATCTTCTAATATGCATATATGCCCTTGTGTGGAACAGGTAAACTCCAACCCACGAGAATCGAGCACTCCTCTGAACAATTTGTTTCCACTCATTAGGGGTTAGATGTTTCGGTAGTTTACCTACTGCTAGGTGATTGGCAACATCAGCATACCAGGGTGTTTGAACAACCACGGCAAATAGATGCTCGTCCGGAAATTGATCTTCAACTGTTGCTGCATCGATTGGCTTTGGCATTCTTGAGAGAAAATTGGCTACAAGATTTTCTTTTCCAGGTCGATCCTTGATTGTAATATCAAATTCCTGCAATAAAATCAGCCATCTCGTTATTCTACCATTTATGATAGGGTTGTTTGCTAAATATTTGATGGCAGAATGATTTGTATACAAGATAGCAGGATATCTAGTAATGTAATGTCTAAACTTATTGACAACATGTATTACAGCTAGAAATTCTTTCTCAGTAACAGTGTAATTTAATTCAGCAGGGGATAAATTTTTGCTAATATAATAAATTGCATATGGTTTTTTATCCTCTTCCTACCCAAGGACTACTCCAATGGCTGTATCTAAGGCATCAGATGATATCTGAAATGGCAAATCCCAATTTGG
The DNA here is from genome assembly GCA_000404065.3 of Pinus taeda. Lineage (NCBI taxonomy): Eukaryota > Viridiplantae > Streptophyta > Pinopsida > Pinales > Pinaceae > Pinus > Pinus taeda. The sequence continues at coordinate 16,349 of APFE031566625.1, read as the reverse complement.
TCCTCGAAGGACTGGGGCTGTGGACACAAGCTTCTTCAGATCTTGGAAAGCATGTCCACATTTTTCTGTCCAAAGAAAATCAATGTTACCAGTTAGTGCATACAGAGGTGCAGCAATATGCGAAAAATGTTCTATAAACCTCCTATAATAACCAGAAAATCCAAGAAAACTGCGTACCTCTGTTTGAGTGGTAGGAGTGGGAATAAGAAAAATTATTTGGATTTTGGCTGGGTCTACCTGAATGCCAGCTGCTGAAATATATTGTCCTAGAAAAAGTCCTTCAGTCATCATCATATAGCATTTTTCATGGCTTAAACAAAGCCTAGTAGCAATGCAGCGTTGTAGCACTTTTTCCAGTGTATCTAATGCTAGATCGAAATCGTCTCCATATGGTGTAAAGTCATCCATGTATACTTCAAGTCCTTCATTTATTAAGTCTGCAAAAATGCTGAGGATAGCCCTTTGGAATGTGGCAGGAGCATTGCATAAGCCAAAAGGTAGAACCTGTAGGCAAATGTCCCCAAGGACAAGTAAAAGTGGTTTGGGTCCTTGGTCTTCAGGGGCAATCTGAATCTAATTGTATCCACTGAAGCCATCCAGGAAAGAAAAAGAATTTCTTTCCTGCCAAAGTGTCTAATACTCGTGTCGAATGATGGAGAGGGAAGTGGTCTTTTTGTGTTGCTTTATTTAGTTCTCTGTAGTCCACACAAATTCTCCATTTCCCATTCTTTTTTGGTACCACCACAAGCGGAGAGACCCATTTACTATCGGAGATAGGATAGATGAAATTAGCATCTAAAAGTTTTTGAATTTCAGCTTTTACCACATCTTTTAGGTAAGGATTAAGTCTCCTCTGAGGCTGGCGAACAGGTCTCGCATCCTTTTCTATGTAAATGTGGTGGGTACATAATTGGGGGTCAATTCCTTTCATATCAGGGTAGTCCCATGCAAATGCTTCTTTATATTTCCTCAACAAATGGATGAGCTTCATTTCTTGTTCAGAGGTGAGGTTGGCATGAATGTTTAAGGTTTTTCCCAGTTCGATTTCCACAATTTTACTATTTGCAACATAGGTAACAGGTATTGTTTGATCATGTGGATATTCAAGAGGATCTTCTTCTAATTCATTATCGAATGCTGCCTCTATCATGTGACACTGTGTGCGAGATCTGAATTCAGTTTGACTAATAAATTTATTAATGGCATCGTCCTTTGTCTGGTCTTTAAAATCAAGTGCCTCTTGTATAGTTAATGGAGATCTAATGTTGTCAGTAAGGTATGATACAGGGTGCTTATTAGTTTTGATCATTGTGACACTTGGTTGTGCTGGAGGATATAAGGCTAAGTTCTTGACATTTGCTCCCCTCATTATGGTCATATTGCCTTGTTGGCAACCAATATAGGCATCGGCAGTTGCAAGCCAAGGTCTACCTAAAATCAATGGGTGTCCATCAAGTCGGCTTTTGGGATTTATTATCAAAAAATCGGTCGGATATTCCCAAGAGTCAACAGATACCATGACATCATGTAGTGTGCCCTCTGGCCTAACCACAGATCGGTCAGCCAGCTCTGGCAAGGTAGAGGTGGGTTCTACAAATGTAATGCCTAGCTTTTGGCAAGTAGTAGTTGTTAAGATGTTGATTGCAGCTTCTAGATCAACTAGGGCATTAGGGAAGGTTTGACCATAAATTTGTACGGTGACTATTGGATTTCCCGGTCTTCGTATTTAATGGGTGTTTCTTTTCATGATAATAAGTCAGATAGAGTGCCAACTACTTGGACTCTTGGATTATTTGCTGCATTCCTCCTTGGTTTCTTTACACACAATTCTTTGATAGTCTTTGCATATATTAGGATGTCTTGAATGGCTTGGAGAAATGGAATTTTTATGTACAAATTTTGTAATTCTCCCAGAATGTCAAAATCAGGATATTGTGTAGGTCGAGGTATGATTAATCGTTCCGAGAACGAGGGAGAGGATGTGGTTGCTTGGTTATAAGTTTGTTATTTGTTCACATCCTCTTCTTGTGACAGGTGTTCTCTGGGTAACTGATTTTCAGCATGGGCTATCTTATCTCCCTCAGTTTCAATAATACGCCCAGATCTTAGCTGAAGATCATTACACTCCCTCAGATCAGCTCCTATTTCTGATGTTTCTACTATTTGGACATATTGGACCGGTCTATTATTTGGATTGGGATTGGGTTGGGCTGGGAGTTGCGGTCTTAGATTAGACTGGGGATTTTGTTGTAAGGCTGGCAGTGTAGGTTGAGGGAGCAGCATGGTTTCTACTGGCTGCTGCATCGGTCTTTGCCAGTTTGTCTGCCAGGCTGAACTTTGTGAAGTAGGGGGAGTCCATTGTGTTGGGTATGGGTTATTTTGCCAATATGGTGGGGCATAGGGAAAATTCGACCAACTAGATTGGCTTGCCTGATTCGGCTACGGGGTTTATGAAGGAAACGATTGTGGTGACCAATTTGGAAATGGGGGTTGATTTTTCCACATATTATATTGTTGAGCATTATACTATGGAGACTGAAAAGAAGAGGTTGGGTCCGAAAACATACCAGACTGTCGCGGCTACCACTGATGGCATTGGTTGAGCAGATACACCGATTCTGGTTCTTCTTCTGCTTCCTTATATACTGCTTTTAATCCGGGAAGTGAGGGACAGCTTTCCATAAGGTGGTCTTTTGTGCAGATGGCGCATGTTCGGGCTGCATCTAGTGGACACTCCTTATGGCTATGTTTCTTCTTGCATTGGGAACAGAAGATTGCCAAATTATGTTCTGCCTCCATTTGCTTCTATTTGGCCTGCATAACATCAAGTTGTGTAGTTAGCATCCCTAGTATATCAGTTTTAAAATTTTCCAATAAATTTCCAATTTCTGCACGCGTTACTCCTTCTGTCGAAATTTTATTATCTCTTACAAATCAATCATGTTCTACCAGTTTTAATCTTGTGCTACCTCTCGAGCTCTTGATACATAAGTCAATAATGTCAGCAAAATTTTCCTGATAAATATCTCCTTTTCCCATAATGTTTAATGTTTCAATCCATTGTTCCTTCATGCCCCTAATTAATGTTGTTTTTAACACATTATTAGGTAAAGGTAGTGATGCATAAGGAGATCTTTGAAGATTATACTAAAAACGTTCCACATACTCCTCTAATGTTTCATTTGGTCTAGCTACCATCTGGAATATTTCTTCCTTTAGTTCTCTAGACCTGCAATAGTCCTGATATTTTTTTAGAAAAGATTCTTTCATTTGATCCTAGTTATTTATAACCCCGCCACCTAATCCCATAAACCATCTTAAGGCAGCCCCTTTTAATGTAGAGGGAAATAATTTCAGTTTCGGGGGGTCGGTGGTGTAATCATATCCCCTACACAGCACATCGAACTCAAATAGAAATGCATCTGGATCTTCTGATGTAAGACCGTGGAATGTAGGGATATGCTGAAGAGGGATTGCTTTCACGGATGCATTTGCTGCAGTAACCACTATGGGGTATTGCAATGTAGAGGTTTGGGTGTTTGGCTGGTTTTGAGCCATTTGGTCGAATATATGCCAATAACCTTCTGGGATATCTAGGAGGGTATTCCTAGGTTGAGAGGGAATGGCTTTAACATGAATGGTTTTAATAGCCCTTCCTTTATCTGGGATAATGAGAGTGCCTAATGTCTGAGGAGATTGAGTTTCTTCAACAATGATTTTTGCAGCACTTCCCTTGTCTAGGTTGTTCAATGGCTGAGTTTTCCCAAGAGGAGACCTCGGTTCCTCAGTTTCCCCTGTCTCTCCTCCTCCTTCACAAAGATTGCTAAAATTCCCTTCTTGCAATAGTTCTGGAGTAGAATTTTCAATTTCTTGAAAGTCCTACTCTTCAGTTTGACTATGCACCTCAACAAAGGCTACAGATGGTGATCCTGTGGCGTGAAGGGAACTAGTAGGCTGTCTAGAAATAACTTTTCTGGGTCCTACTGAAGGCTGAGATTATGCTTTCTTGGGGATTTCGTCTATGAAGGTTGATGGGCCAAGGGTCACCAGCCCCTAACTTTTTCTGGCTTGGGTAGAGGTTTGGAATTCTTTTCTGTCTTTTTCTGCTTAGTCATGCACACAAATCAACTACTAGATTCTATCCAAACAAAACAACAACAAATATGTAGGAAAGCAGGCAGGGGAGCAGCGCTATTACATGCTCCACACGTAGGTTCTTACCTTCCATTTTTAAAACCCAATTCTTCCCTAACAGGTTCTTACATTACTCTGGAAAGAAACAAATGGCTACACTCTTTCCCCGGCAACGGTGCCAAAATGTCGAGCTATAAAAAGGGTCTCTTTCACCTTTAATTACCTCACATTAGTTTGTCAATCCAGGAACGTTTGGTAATTTCAAAGAGTGTCTCAGTCTGAGGCTATCATTTGCCAGAGTAATGCTAGTAGTACAGTGCTCAAAAATACAAGAGTAAATGGATGCTTGTTTACAGCAAACTAGGATGCTTGTTTACAGCAAACTACTTCCAAAGATTAAACCACACATTCAGAAAACTAAGCAATTTACTAGTCAAGGGTTCAGTAGCAATAACTCATCCCTTTGTAAACTGATGGAACTAAAGTAAATCAGAGAACAGATCATGGATCTGGGAGCCGGACAGTAAATGTCAGTGCTCACTATAGCCTTGGATCATTCTTCACACCAAAATAACAAATGACAGGAAATGGAATGGCATATAAGAAATGGGACAGCAAATAAGGAATAGAACAGCAAACCTAAAATGGAAAGCAAATAGGAAACTGTAACAGCAATTAAGTCTAACAAGCAGGAACACCTTAATCTACAAGATCAAATGCACTAATCGTGACCTACAGGAATCAAATGGCAATCCTTCACTTTTAAGGACGAATTGAACAACACACTAAAATGGAACAACACTGATTAATGATGAATTATAAAACAGTGCTTGAAAACCATATATGCACATGGCACACCTTAATAGTAACCTGATCTTGGTAAACTAGCTACCAATCTCAGTTATAAAATATTACGACTGTGTTTCAGAATGGAACAACAATGTCTATAGATTCAACAATCGGAAAGAACATAATCGCTAAGATGAATTCCGTAATATCAACGAATAAGTGCATAGCACAGAGGCTCTGTAATTGAACAGCAACAATATTCTGTAAATACAGATGATATTATATTAGTGCTTAAAAGAACAGTAATACGATCAAGTTAATACAATAATTCTGTCTTCAGAAACTTTAATAAAACATAACAGAGCATGTGATGTAAACTAACAAAACATATCAGATTACCAAATAACGCTGATAAGCAAACCACGCATAAACCAAACGTAATAATACAGGAGCAAGTGTCCTCCAGGGCCAGGCCCTTAGCCTCCAGGGTAACACCGCTTGAAGTTATTCCAGACTCAGAGATGAAATAGCAACCGATTTTGTATTAATGCATAAGACGGAATTATAGTAGATCAGCTCTCAACGAGACTCGATAATCAAAGTTTCAATCTTAAGAGAAATTACATAAAACATAAGGACTCGACAGATCCTTCGAGCTAATAGTGCTACCCCTTTTATAATGGTGAAGGCGGAGGTGTCTAGGTGCAAAAATAGTTAAAGAAGCAATCCCTTAGGATCAAAGGATCCTAAGGGATTCGCCGAACCGTTAGTCCTCAGTTATCTCTTTTCTTTCTTGCGTTGAACCGATATCTCCACTTCCTTTCCAGGGCTGATTCACTTTGATTTGTTTTGCCTTGTTTGCATACGTTTCCCCGTCAAAGGGTCAGCGGTTAACCCGTCCTTGTCATTTCCTTTGGAATGGTAGTTTTTCGTTTTTCCTTCTTTCTACACAAGAAAATGATAATTGTCAGTGTTTTCATTTTGCACATTAATCTCTCTGGTTTTATTACAATTCCTTATCATTTTCCTAGTTCATGATGCAAAAGGTTTGTAAGTTCTAATGAGAAGATGTTGAAATAATTGCCAAAAACATACCTTCTTTAGTACTCCACAAATGAGCCCAATACAACATGATCAGAAATACAACCCAAAAAATTTAGAAACCAATTTATAGTGGAAAAATATATCAGAGACAAATTGATTTAGACTTCAGACAGCTTCAAAAAACTTCAGATGATGGTCAACTGCAGTCAAAACCCTGGATGCTCCCTTTCGGTTAGCATGTATGCATCTTTAGCTTCCTCGACGATGTCTTGACCATAGCATGTGTGAGTCCAAGGACGAAATTTCCCAGTTATGTGCCAACGTTTGGAAGAGATACCCTAAATTTGTGCGAGATTTGGATCTGAGACTTCAGACCTCCGTACGACCTTTTCCTTTGCCAATGTGTCGAACCAAATCAGATAGAAGAGAAGAAGATAATTGATGTTGTGATGTCCAAATGAAATTCTAGGTCACTTGTATTTATAGGCTTCTAGGGGTGTCCAAAAATGTCCATTTGATGTTGAGGCCAACCTGTCCAAGTGTGCATGATAGTGAAGCCAACCTGATTCAATATCCATGAGTGGGTGCACAAAATCAAAAACCAACTTCTGGTTGTCCGAACAAGGTGATCTTTAGGTCGATTTTTGTCCTCTCTAAAAGAGGAATTGAATGCCATCATCATCTTCATCAAATGAGTAGTTCAAAGTTGAATTTGACATAGTTGCATATTTTTAACACTCCCTCTCAACTAGGGAGAATTCCACCTGTGAAACATGTATGTCGATTAATGTGTCATCCTATCATCATGTGTATAAATATGCTCAACTCTATCTATTGAAACATTCTTGAATCTAAAGAAGAAGAATCATGGGGAGAAAAAGCTACCACACTTTGTCCATTGGGCTACAACCCAAAATCTCTATTAGCGGGCTACTACCCGGAATATCTGTCAATGGGCTAATACCTGGAAATATCTGTCATCGGGATACTAACTGAAAATATCAGTCATTGAGCTACTACCAATAGATATCATGGGGGGAGATACTACTTCGACCCCATATCGAGCAATAGGTGATGTATGGGAGCTACTACTCAACCCATCCTATTGCCCACCGATCTTCCCAACAATGACCCTTAAGAGTCATGTGGTAGAACACCTGCCTCATAATCCTAGCTTGGATGAAATACTCGACTTACCAAAGGTAAGGATCTCACGCCCCCAAGAGCCCTTTATCTAAATTCCTTTCCTAGGGAGCTCAGATAAAGCGGAAGAGTATAGCTCAGTGTTTTTGATCAGTGGTTCCCGTTATCAGGAGGGGTCACATTCATCAGTCCAAGCTACTCTCTAAAGTCCAAGAAATTCCCTTTTGACAAAGCCTTAGTGAGAATATATGCAATCTTCTGATCTGTTGATATGTGATGGAGTCGAACGACTCCTCTTTGTACCATATCATGAATGAAGTGATATCATATCTCTATGTGCTTGGACTTGTTATGAAACATGGGATTCTCTTCCAGATGGATCCCACTCTTATTGTCACAATATATTATTGTAGTGTCTTGGAACTTCTCGAATAGCTATCCAAAGAGCTTCCTCAACCAACCTACTTCGCAACTAGCCATGCTAGCAGAAATATACTCTGCATTGGCGGTACTCAATGCTACAGACTTCTGCTTCTTACTCATCCAAGATAACATGGCATATCCAAGACTAAAGCAACATCCTAATGTACACTTCATATCGATAATATTTCTCGCCCAATCAACATCAGTGTATCCATGAATTCAAACATCTTCGATAGAGTATCTCAAACCAAGTGTAATCATCCCCTACAAATATCTCAAAATGTGTTTGGAAATGGTCCAATGTGCATGGAGAGGCTCAGTCATGAATTGACTCAACATGTTCACTGCATAACATATGTCTGAATAGGTGTTCACAAGGAACATCAGAGCCCCAATCAATTGTCTATACTCGGATGGATTCACCAAATCAGGTCCTTCAACTTCTCCATATAATTTCTTGAAGTTCATTTCCACTGGTGGGTATGGACTTGCATTCTATCATTCCAAATATTTCCAGCAGCTTCACAACATATTTTCCTTGTGAAAGGAAAATCTCAATGGGCCTTTTCCACACTTGAAGGCCTAGAAAATAGTGCATGAGTCTAAGGTATTTCAACTCGATCATCAGGGGCTCACTACCTATCAAGAATAGATCGTCAACATATAAAAACATAATCAGCGACATACCTTGAACTATGTTGAAGTAGAGGTTGGGATCAACATTGCTTCTTATGAATCCTAGCTTCACCAAATAACTGTCTCTGAGGGTGCACCATGTTCTTGGGGCTTGCTTCAAACCAGACAATGCCTTCTTCAATCTACAAACATGTGTCTTTTGATCTTCTAATTCAAATCCATGTGGTTTTTCAATGTATACCTCTTCTTGTAGCATGCCATGGAGGAATGCAGTCTTTACGTCCATCTAATGAAGGGTCTATCCTTGACTTGTGGAAAGGAAAACTATCGAACAAATTATTGTATATATATCCACAAGCTAAAATATATCATCATATTCTTCTCCCTCTTTCTGGGAGAATCCTTGAGCCATGAACCTCGCCTTGTATTTTTCAATGCTTCCATAAATTCCATGCTTGATCTTGAATATCCATTCAAAGTCACCATGGATTTCCCCTTCGGTCTAGGCACAACATCCACATCATTCTTCATAGAAGATTCATATTCCTAGGCCATATCATCTTTCCAAAATTGTTCTTTTATGTCTTCTTCGAATGTAGAAGGTTCTTCCTGAATCATATTTATCATGACTACAACATATCCCTGCTACTTGCATGGCTTCTTCCTTTTTCCAAACAATCTTCAGACAGGCACATGACTATCAACATCTTGAAGAGTGTCATGGAGCCAAAGTGCTCTCTTCCTATTAGGAGAATTACTAGGAGGAGAATCTAAGGGATCCATGGTATCATCAACATTATCATTCTCAAATCCAGGCACGGATGGTCCATCTAAGATATCCATATCACCATTCTTCTCAAGAGAAGGAGGCAGAGGAAGGTCTCTTGCTTTTCTAAGACATGCATCTTCATCGAATGTAACATCCCTACTAATTTCAACCTTCCTTTGATCAGGAAATTATATTCTAAATGCTTTAGAATTTTCACAATACCCAAAAAACATACCTTTTCTTCATGTAGCTTCCAATTTGTTCCTTTTGTCCTTCAGCGCGTGGAAATATACGAGACATCCAAATATGCAGAGATGACTAATGTTGGACTTCACACCTGTAAATACTTCTTTGGGATTTTTTTTTTTTTCCAAATTTTGATGAGGCACCCTGTTTTGAACATATACGATAGCATGTGAAGCTTTTTCCCAAAGCAATTTAGGCAAATTTTGATCATGGAGAATCGCTCGAGTGGCTTCTACTATAGACATGTTATTCCTTTCAACTAGACCATTATGTTCAGGAGGATATGGAACAATTGTTTCCTTCTTGATAGATTCATTTTTGTAAAATTCAATGAATTCATTTGACATGTATTCTCCACCATTATCTGACCTGAATATTTTGATCTTCTTCCCTGCTTTATTTTCAACCAATGCTTTGAACTACTTAAATGTTTCAAAGGCTTCATCCTTATGCTTCAAATAGTATATCCATGTATTCCTTGAAAAGTCATCAATGAATGTTCTCTAGTAGATATATCCACAAATAGAGTGCACAGGCATCGGTCCACGTATGGTGGAATGAATGAGATGGACAATGTTAGTGGTTAGTGCACATCCCGGCCATACTCCATAATGTTAAGATTGAACATTTGGATTCCCTAAGACAAAGTTCTCCAATTTTGAAAAGAATCATAATGAATATGAGCCAACCTTCGGTGCCATAATTCGCTTAGATGATTTGTATTATGAACCAATGCCAACATTGGTCTTCTAGTGACCCTATAGAGTCCTTCATATCTTATTCCCAAAGTGAATGCGTCTCTCATAAGTGATCCAATAAGCCAAGTAAGAACCTTTCCTTTGATGAAAGAAACCCTCATCCCTTTGTATTCCAAAGAATATATTGATACCAAAGTATTATTTAACCCAGGCACATACATTACATCATGTAGTACAATAGATTCCCTAGAATTCAAGTGAAATTTGATGGATCCAAAACCTTTAATGAGATGAGTGGAGTTGTCTCCAAGAATGATTTTCAAAATTGACTCCCCCTCTACCAAGTTAGAGAGAACTTATTTGTAACCAGAGAAGTGATGAGTGGCCCCACTATCAAGTAACCAACTATCCCACGAATCCGGAGGAGATGAACTAATAAGAGTGGAAATAAGAATATATTCAGACTGATTTGCAAAATTACTTTCATAGCTAGAGAATTTTGACTTCTATTGTGGACGATGATCTTCTTCATGGTCACTTGGAGAATCTTTTCTTCTTATATAATTTCTTCCATTGCGGTCATTCTTTTGGTCATCTCTCCTTTAATAATTGAACTTGTTGTTGTTGCTTCTAATATTATAATGTGGTCCATTGTTCTTCTTGGGGAAATCTCGACCATAGTGCCCTTTCTTATGACAATTGTAGCATTCAATGTTCACATATTCCTTTCTTCCACCAAAATTTCGAGGAGAAGGCTTTCTTGAATTTGATGGACCTCCTTTCCCTTTCTTCTTCTTCTTTTTATGACTGATATATGCAATGATCTTTTCATGAGCGATGTATGCAGTGGGTTCTCCTTCTTCGTTATTTTGAATCCTTCCTCTTACTATCATCCTTGAATCCTCTTGAGTGAGATTTCCAACAATTTCATCAAATGAAGGGAGGACATTTGTGTTTCTTATAGTAGTGATGAATGTTTCCCAAATAGGAGAGAGACCTCTTAGAGTCACGACCACCAGTTCCCTGTCAGGCACAACTTCTCCAACTCTTAGCAATTGATCTCTAATAGGAGAGATCCCCATTATCTAGGGTTGTATGGTATCTCCTTTTTTCATCTTGGTGTCTTTGAGTTGATCTTTCAAGGTGGGGATTTCATTCAAATTGTTGACCTCATACATGTGGGCTACCTTATCATACATGTCTTTATACCTTCTTAAGTTCCCAACATATGCAAGTAGATTATCTTGTAAACCATCAACTATAATTTTCTTTTTTTCAACTCACCTTTCTTGTGCTTGTTCTTGACAGTAGCGGATGCATTCTTTGGAGACTCATGTACCTTTCCTTGAATGTGGTCCAAAACATCATTTTTATTATCTATGATCTCCAACCTAACTTTCCATACAGTAAAATTAGATGAGTCACCTAGCTTTTCATCACTCTTGAAGTAGGAATTGATCTTGAATTTTACTAGATCAGTTCTTTCAACTTTCCAAAGATGAATGCTTCAAGACTTGTTTCCTTTTTGGCTTGTCCTTTACCTTAGCTCTGATCCCATGTTAATTTTTAGATTGTTCTATGCTATATCAATTACTTTAGCCTAATTCCTAACTTCAATTAGCAATATTTCCAATTATAATTAGTCTTTCGATTCATCAATAGTAATTGAAGATAGAAAAATATATCAAATGACAAATAAGACAATCAGCACAACAATAAGAGACACCAAATTTGGTCAAAGACCGGGGAAAACCCCACTAGGGGAGAAAACCTTTGAAATTCTTATTTTATTAGATTGTCATAAAATGTTCAGCAGAGAGTACAATGCGCCCAATACAATATGATTAGCAATACAACCCAACAACTTCAAAAATCAGTTTACAGTGGTAGAATATATCAAAGACAACTTAATTCAGACTTCAGACAACTTCAAAAAACTTTAGATGATGGTCAATTGTAGTCAAAACCCTGGACGCTCCCTTCAGGCTAGCATGTGTGCGTATGTAGCTTCCTAGACGTTATCTTGACCATAAAATATGTGCGTCCAAGGACGAAATTTCCTAGTTTTGTGCTAGCATCTAGAACATAAAACCTAATTTTATGCGAGCTTCTGATATGAGACTTTGAACCTCCATACAACCTTTTCCTTCCCCAATGTGCCGAACCAAATCAGATAGAAGAGAAGAATATGATTGATGTTGTGATGTACAAATGAGCTTCTAGGTCACTTGTATCTATAGGCTTCTAGGGGTGTCCAACAATCTCCATTTGATGTTGAGGCTAACCTGTCCAAGCGTGCATGAGAGTGAAGTCAACCTGATCCAACATCCATGAGTGGGTGTAAAAAATCAAAAACCAACTTCTACTTGTCCGAATGAGGTGATATTTAGGGTGATTTTGGTCCTCTCCATTGTGGAGGTAAATCCCCTCTGTGGACAGAGGCGATCCCTACCTCCACAACAATTTGGCGACCATACTAAGGAGCTTGTCTTACCTTTTTGGTTGTTTCTTGGTTTTTACCTGCTTGGTTAGCTTTCTGGGTCGAGTTCTTTTGCTGTTTCTCGTCTCTTGGTTTACCTAGTTATTGTTGGCCTAGCTTTGGATTGCTTATTTTTTATCATTGCATAGAAAACTTGACTGGTGCACTTTTATAGCGTAACAGTTGCACTTTTATAGCATAATAGTCATGCCAATTGGCACCAGTTGCTCATTTACAACCCACGCCAATCCTTAAAAGGCACTAGTTTCAGCTCGACAGTCGCGCCAGGCCTGCGAACTGTTAAAGTTTGCTTGGTTTTAAGCCTTCTAAGCTTGGTCTTTGTTTTTGGATACATTTTCTCGACTGCTTGAGTGTGTTGGAGTCTTGTTTGACTGGTTTTGAGTCTCCTTTTTGATAAATTCTTAATTTGATTTCCTTTGGTCATTACTTGGAGGTTTGTCTCACTCTTTTCACAATTTTGCATCTTTTTGCTTTTGTTTTGGGGGGGCTAAATTGTGTATGAGTGTTAATCGCCTTTGAGTGTTTTTATTTTTTGATCTTTGGAACTCTCACCCAATTTTCTTGATTTGCACTTGATTGGTTCTTAGATTACATTAGAATCATCTTGTGTTTGAGAATTCTCTTGCATAGATCACACATGCATAATTAGAATTCTCATTTTCAGAATATGAATGAAAAATGTGCATAGATTACATTTACATACTTTTCAAGTGAATTGTGCATAGATTACAATTGCATAGTTTACATTCTGAAAAATCAATCGTAAATTTAGATCAGTTTTCTTTGATTTGAATTTACACAAAAAATAAAAATAAAAAAAGTTTTGAAATTGATTTGCATTAGTTTATCTTGATGAAATTAGTGCATTAGAGAATTTGTTATAT
>APFE031566610.1:0-15366 GCA_000404065.3 Pinus taeda | reverse complement strand
TTATAATTAAACCCGACCCCATTCCCCCATTCAACCCTCGCAACTCCGCCACGTGATAGCCCTCTAATCACCCCCTTCCAAATATAATGGCCCATACCATATCGCGCACTCCCATCCTCCGACTGTTAAGATCTCAAAAGCACGCAAGATTCGTGGTTTTGCCCGATCACCTTTTTGCTACATGGCATCTCCACATCATATCATGTCCCTCGGAAAAAAACCATTTACCACTTTTGATCCATGCGATAATCCTCCATACTGTTCTTCCTTCAACTTCTCTTCCTATCCGAAACCACCTCCCATTCCACAGTAGCCCCCTCAAAAGACCAACCTCCAGTGGTCACCTCCTTCCCGAAAACCTCCTCCGATTACTACATTGTGTATCCCCGAAAGCCCTATCATCCATTGTTGTGCGGTAAACTACTAACCGCACCTGCACAATGTGAAAAATCACAAAATTTTTACAATATGAAATTCCGCCATTCCCTTAGCTCTATTTAAAATGAATAAATGAAAATCCATTTCCAAAAATTGAGCCATCCACAGTCTAGATTCCATTGAGAGACATCTCAGCTCAATAAAGCCATTGATTTCCTTCCCCATAGACCTATGCTTTATTAATGATTGTTTTATTTTGCAGGTGATTAGCAGAACACGAGTTTGGAAGGATAGTTTTGATACTAGTTCCAAAACCTGTTTACTCCAAGATTCACAAGGAAATGTATTCAAATCTTTATTCAGAAGGAAAAGACAATTACCACAAAGCAAGAAGAAATCATTTACACAGAGGCAGTAAACAGAGATAAATCCCATAAAGTAAAAAAGAAAAATCTATATATAATCTCTTTTTACCCCTTACTTCACCAGACCCTATTAATATAAAGTTTTGGAATGTATATTAATTTCTCCCTGCAAGTCTATACTACCTCTCCCCCCTACAAAGTCAACCAATAGCCACCCCACACTAAGAATTAAACCCCCTTCATTTTTATTTGCTTCGAAAACAAATGAACTATTAAAATTCCATATCGTGTGCTCAACTCATCCAACACTTAACACTCAAAAACCACACAAGATTAGTGGTTTTCCCAACCCATCATTTTACTACGTGGCAGCCCAGTTATACTCGGTCATATAAAAAAATACCACCTACCACTCAAAAGCAGTGCGATAAACCATTAACTGTTTTGGTTTTGAATCTTATAAAGCAGCCCCACGTTATATTGCGTCCTATGAAAAATACCACCTACCACTCAAAAGCGGTGCGATTAACCATTAACTATTTCAGTTTTGAATCTTATAAATGTTATGGGAATATGGAGTGGATTAATTTCAAGTGAAATACAGTAATATTTCAAAGCTATGAGTGAAACCATACCTGAGGTAAAATTATAACGCTATGAGAATGCGGTAATATTTCAGAGCTACCGGTGAAAACATACTTGAGGTAAAATTATAAAAAGCTACAGGCAATATGAGACTAAGGTTGTGGAATGAGATGTAAAGGTACAACGGTTTTGCAGTGACACATGAAATAAAATTCACGGATGCCATGAATTTATCAGAGAAAATAAAAGTGAAAATTTCACATTAAATTAATGTACAGGTGAGCAAAGATAGCATTCATGTAAATGCATTTCACTATAGAAGATCATGGTGAAATCAATTTACAGGCATGGTGAAATCAAATTTACATGCATGGTGAAATCAATTTATAGGCATGGTAAAATCAATTTATAGGTGTAAAAACATGTTGTAGGTGAAAGTAAAAGAGTAAAGTGAGAATACTCTTCCAACCATACAAATCAGCACATGGTTTTGCAAAACCATCTAGGTATTCTACAAGGGTAAAAGGAATTAACATATAGATAAAATGAAGAGGTGTAAAAACATGTTGCAGGTGAAAGTAAAAGAGTAAAGTGAGAATACTCTTCTAACCATACAAATCAACACATGGTTTTGCAAAACCATCCCCTTATTCTACAAGGGTAAAAGGAATTTACATACAGATAAAATGAATTTACAGAGGAAGGAGTAATAGAAACAAAACTACACATGGTTTTGGGAATTCATGGAAGGAGAAAACAAAACCACAATTTGGAAACAACACATGGTTTTGTAGAAATTTAATTATAAATTTCATTTAAAATATTTTGGAAATATTATTCAAATATATATATTATTATATATTTTCCAAAATATTTTGTGACACTAATGGAAGATAAAATAGTAGGGCAGTCACAGGATCAACCATCGATGAGGGAAGTCTCAGATTATCAAGTCAGAGGATCAACAAGCAGTTGAGTGAATTACTAAGAAAAAGAGAGATACATCTGCATATGCTAGTTCATCTGCCAACATAGCCACAAATTTAGGTCAACATCCTACCTGCTCCCACTTCCACAACAATAGCATTTGCACAACACATTCCACCAGAACTATTAATCTCTAGCAATTAGAGATTTTTAGTTCATCTATAGTCTAAAAATGTCCTATCTGTTAGAGGCATCATTTGTTGTAAACTGTTTGTAAATTTTGTTTAAATACTTTTGCTTTTGAAGTATTAAAGTGTGGATTTATGAACATTTCTATAGTTGAACTCATCTACAACCTGAGGGTTTACTGTACTTTTTCAGCTAATAGACAGGGAAAATAATAGAAGCATTTATTTACAGTATTCATGTGTTGAGCCACTTCATTGAAGTATATTTCAATTGTTCATGTTCTTTTCTAAATTATTCCATAAACTTGAATGTTTTCTAAACTTGAATGTTTTCTCTGACTATTATTCATTTCTATGTTTTCTTCTAATATCTGAATCTAAGAATCCTTAATTTCCCCCTATCATGGTTGACCTCTTTCACTTCCTTCGTTATCTGGTTTACAAAATCCTTAATTGCTCCTTGATCCCAATTAAAAATCTTTTCACCATTCCACCCTTGAGATCTAATATTGCTCAACTACCTTGCCCCATAACACTGCTTTTATAATTTGTTTCTGTTCTATTTTCTTGATATATTGACTCCATAACCCAATGGAAATAGACAATCATCTATCCATCTAAATCAGTAATTCCACCAACAACTCAAATCAAAACCAAATCAAGTTTACATAACTAGCCTAAAATCAATTAAAACAACAAAGTTAAATCATTAAGAGAGAGCCCTCTCCGAGCATTATGAAATCTATATCCTAATCTCCAAAGTAGGTTTGTGGTTACCTCTATTATTTCTTTCATGGCAACCCTAGGGAAATTTTAGAGTGATAACATAGTGGCAACCATACTGGGGAAGAGAACATTTTCTTCGAAAATATTATACAAAGATCAGATCTGATCTATGATGGTGGATAGTGATCAGACACACAAAGGTTAAAATCATCCACCTGGCGACTCCAGCTCCAAATCAATTTCAAAATAAAGACTCCACTAGAGGAATGAACCTGAAAGAACAATATGGGAAGATCAGGTTTCTAACTTGGATTGTTATCCAATAGATCATGTTTTTTCTCCTCAAGAAGGTTTTTCAATGTATATTGTATTTTAGAGAAGATCCTAGATTAATTTTTTATTATTTTCCTTGGAAGATTGTAAATATAAATTCTCCTTATCCATTTGAGCATCTTTCTTCTAAATCTTATGATGATCATTTTCCGATTGAGAAGCCTCAAACAACCAAGACTAATCTTACAATTCCTATACCTTGTAAAGTTCCTGATAGATTAAGCCCCTCATGTTACCTCCTATACTCCATGATTTTCCTGATAACTATTACAAATATCTCCCCAATTTTGCTGGAGATAATGGTATCACTGCCCAAAAACATATTCAAGGTTTCGAGAATTATTTTGACCCATTTGAGATTAATGAAGATGATGTTATTATCAAGCTTTTTTCCCTTTCTTTACAAAATAAAGTAAAGAGTTGGTTCAAGAACCTGCCTATTGCAAGCATCTCAAATTTCCAACAGTTTGTCAAATTTTTCCTTGATAGATGGATAATCAAATTCAATCTTTTTCTGATCATAGAAGAATATAATCAGTTGAAAAGACAGCCAAATGAAACAATACAACAATTTTCTGACAGATTTAATCAAGTTTATTATTCAATGCCAGGAAATATATGACGTCCTCTTGATTTATCTCTCTTCCATTATCCAAAAGCATTTGATCCAGAAATAGAATTTCAGCTAAAAGAAAGAAACCCAGGAATTATTGAAAAGATGCAAAACATTGTAGTAGATGTATAAGTTCATCTCCTAATTAAAAAGAAAATGTTGAAAGCAGAAGCAGAGAAGAACAACATTGCAAAGGTAAAACTCGACATTTTGGTAAGAAAAATAGAGGAAACGATACAGAAGATCACCATGTAAGATTAAAAATTTGTGCAAGATCACCATAACCTATTTGTTTCGTAAAAAGAATAGGTTGATATCCATGAACAAATTCCTGCTAATTCCAACTACCATAGATCAGAAAATGGATTTACAGAGAAATATGTGGAAGAGGAATCTAGTAATCTAATGTGTATGTTTAATGACATTCCTTCTTTTAATGATTTGCCTAAGTATGATCAGTATGATGATAATTATGTTCTCTGATTTCAAGCTAACTTAACAAAGCAATCAGAAGCTAGTTTTAGACATAAGGAAATTCAACTTCAGTAGCTTGAAAATAGTGATCAGCCTATTCATATCAGCTATGAAAGTGAGGAAGAAAGTGTAGAAAATTTGGAAATAAGTGAAGGTTCTTTGCCTCTTTGTTTTTCTTCATTTCAATTCATCAAAGAAAACTTTAAAGCAATCAAAAATCAATAGTCTTTTGGTATGGTTATGTTGATGCCTCGAAAATCGCTGCAACAACATTGGGGAAACCACCCGGTCCAGACCTTAGTACAGCTCCTTTTCCGTTTGGGGTAGTGGCTCCGACTGGGGATAATGGGACCAGTTTCCCAAAAATAGATAAATGGGATGGGTGAATGATTTATAGATAACACTAGCGGTGAGCGAAAGACTAAAACTATTGACAGAAATATAAATAAATGAAACTATCCCGGGAATATATTGAGCTCTAAACTGTAGTGTTTGATGTTCTATGTCTAAAAGACAAGCATATAGATGACTGTATCTTTACAACATAGATATTAATTCATTTGAGATTGTTGTGCCTAAATAGTTAAGCAGAGTGATTGAAGCGAAATTACCACACTTTAAACATCTATATCATTATCATACACATGATTAAAAGCAAAGGCACATCACTAAACATCCAATAGTGGAATGAATAAGATATGATGTTATAGCGCATGCATATAATCAACGATAGCAAGAATAATTACATAACAATTCATATAAATGGAATGAATTCAGACATAGATAGAAATACCATATGAGGCTGCGTGACACTCCCAGATATCAATCGCTATGGTGCATTTCTTCCTTTAACCGCAAAAACATTCTTAATCAACGACAATAGTGCACAATTGCATAAAGAAACTTCCTCATTAAAGTAAGAACAATTGGTCGAGTTTCATAAAAGAATATTGGCTGAAGCACAGTAGTAGTGCAAACTTCAGTCTGTTAAGTCTCTTACAAAATTTTTACGACCCTTTCTTAAAACATGAAGGGTCTATAAATACAATACTAATTTTAAATATCCTTACTAAACCAGAAATGCTACTAAATTGATATCAATAACTTTTGATCCTATTTTGGCTTAGCGATCTGGGCGAGCTGGAGGGTGATTCATCAAGTCGGCTTCTTTCCTTTGAATCTGAGCTGATTTATTGCAAGCATTGGCTCAACTTCCGGAGGTTTGTTGAGGCGCAAACTGAGCTGGGCAGCATAGGTAGCATCTTGAATATCGGGGATCATACACCCGATTGCATCTGTTAAACACTTCAGGGTGGCTCTTTGTGTATGTGGCTTAATTAGGAAAAGCCAATATGCTCCCAAGTTTAAACTATTAACCCCGGCGATTAATATTCCCTTTTCTTCTAACTCAGGATAACATGATTGCTCCAATGTATTTGTTGTTGTCATCTTTCCTAGTGTACATTGGGAAATCATATTTGCCAAGTAGAGAGTGTTGTTGACTAAATCAACTAGATTGCTAGAAGTTGATCTACATCTTGAAGCCGCTCTCTCTGCTTTCAACACTTGAGTGTGCCATTCTGTGAAAATTATATCCTTGTATGTTTCAAGTATCCTGGGCAAATTTTCTGCTTTTCCCTCATCAGAATCTTTCCATTCAAGATGTGCAGTAATGGCCTCATCAGCTTGATTTAATTCATCCCTGGCTTTCTCTACCTGCTCATTTATAGATGTATTTAACTCGCACAGTGGCTCAGCTTGAGCGATCTTTTGACACAAGAGTTTAACCTGAGATATTAGTGCATTGTTTATCAATGATGCTTCTTTTCTTAACTCTGCCACTTGCGAAGCCCCTTTTATCTTTTCTAGCTGCGATGTCATTTGAGCGATTTGCTCATCTTTGGTTTTCACCATTTGTTCATTCGCTGCTTTCAATTGTGCCAATGCCTCTGCCAATTCTTTCTATTTCTGGATCGTAGTTTGGTCGATCCTTGATTTTCCGCTTGCAATTGTTGGGTTAATTGATTATTCATTTTCTGTTGTATCAGCAACTGCTCCTCTACTTGCGCTGCCCTCTACTTTGTCTCGACCAATTCTGTCTGTAATGTGGAGATTTCTTCGTCCTTATTCTTCAATAGAAGGCTTACCTCCGATGATTTGTCGATTGTTGCTGCCGAATAGGCTCCAGCATACTGTGACAACTTTGTTAGATCATCGGAGGGGTCCAATTTCTCCTTCAATACTACATTACCTGTGACCCTTTGCTCTGGAAAGATAGAAGTTTGATCAATCCTTCGTCCTTTCCTTGATTGCTTTACAACCGCTCTATGCCTCGGGCTGTAGAAAACATCCAATGGAGGAATATCTTCTACCTGCAGAATGATTTGATCGGTGGGATCTTTTGGAATTATCTCAACATCCTTAGACTTAGGTGGGTTGCTGGTTCCACTTAGAACCTGAGATGAAGTATCGTCTTGCATGTCGCTAGTCTTAGAAGTGTCTGCATCTTTTGAGCCTTTTACTCCACTGATGATAGAATCAAACTGTTGCCATTCCTGGAGCAATTTAGGGTCTGTGGTAGTGTCTACATTGGCATCAGTGGTGGTTTGTTGCCTTTTATCAGTTTGAGACTCCTTCTGTACTTGTTCCTGCTCTTTCTTCTTATGCTCCTCTTGTTCCCTCTGTTGCTTATCCTCATGCTCTTTCTTCAGCTGTTCGTCCTGCTCCTTCCTTTGCTTTCCCTCTTGTTCTTTCCTCTGCTTTTCTTCCTCCTCCTTATTATGATCTTTTGTTATAGCAGGAGGTTCCTTTAACTGTTGCCGACCAGACTCGCTTGAGGATGTCGCTGAGGTTGTTGCTAATAAATCTAGAGGCAGAGTTTGCAACCTCTGTTCTCTAATTTTATTGAACTCAGTCAACCCTTCATCATTATATTTCATCCTAGCGAGTTCTTTAGCCTAACCTATAGTTTCAATTGAGGTGAACAGGTCATCAAACATATCTTCCTGATGCTCAAACTTTGTCAATTTGGCTTGTTCTAATGCGACATAGGAAACTAGCTTTGGATCAAATGCCCTATTTGGGATTGTGGCCAGAGCTAAAGATTGAATCTTTGTGGCTTCCTTTTCTACATTTTTGAGATCATGTAACGTAAAGACACCACACCTCAAGGGAAAAGAGGGCCAGCCTCTTTTCTTTTCTTTTTTGAGAGTCTGTGTAGTACTCTCAGCCGTAATCTGATAAGTGATTTCTCTTGCTAGCAGCTTATCTGGGACATATAAAGGGAGAACATGTGGGTTGGCTTGGCTACCGTAAACTCTGATATAGGTAAATTTCTCTTCTCCAAACCAACTTGCCACTGCTGGTAAATCAAAGGAATATTGATAGGAAATCTTGGGAATGGGTTTATCAAAAATGGAATAGTAAATGGGCACCATAAAGCCATTGCAGATTTGATACAGGTGGTTTTTGTAGGAAGACTTCCACAATTTTTGGTGATATATATGAATGGGCGAGGGGTCCTGTGCGGTCCACCTCCAACCGAGAACAGGAAATTCGGAATTGAAACATAATGTGTCTAAGATATATGCACTATAGTAAAATGGGGGGATTTTCCTTTTAGTGACCACAGTCTTATTTCTAAAATCACGAACAGATACTGCTAGTTTATCCGAGAGAATAGTAGCCTAATCCATAATTATACTGTTTACTACTGCCTCCATAAGAGGAACCATTTATATGGTAAAACTAACAGAGTCGTGCAATCCCCATAGCCTACACATCATTATACCCGCATAACAATAAGGAGAAGCCAAGGAATCAACCGAATACTTACCGGAAGATTCGTGTTTGTGCTTGTTTGGATTTTGTCTCCAATCCTTGATGGGTTCAGATTCATTTTCATTTTCGCTTGCAAACTTCTCCAGGAAGGCGTTGTTATATATTTTCTCTGGCTCGGGTAAATGATACATTTGCCTTAAGTCATCTGCCTTGAATGATCCGAAAATCCTCCCATCTCTGGTGCTAAAAGTTCTGTCCATGATTGGGATTTCTTCAATCGCCCATCGCACAACCTCTGTGTATGGGAGAATTTTCTCCCTGGCTGCTATTCTGTGAAGGAAAGAGTCGGCTAAATCTTTGAGAGTACAATCAGACTTCCGTAGAAAATCCGCGCTAGCTTCTGTTGCCTTCTTCTGTGGTTTCTCGGCTTCAATTAAGTCGTAAGTGCCTTGCCAAGTAACTCTGGTGAGACCCGTGCATGTAGTATCAGAAATTAGGCCTTTCTTCTTGTTTACAGCAGCTTGTCCTGTGACTGGTGGAGTGAAAGCACCTGCAGTCTTCTTTGATTTCTTTCCCATCATGCTCAAACTCCTGTATATGAATGAATTCTGCACAGAGAGGCAATTGTGTGTAATACAGAGAGATAACAATGAAAGCTTGCAAGTGACAATAACATATGAATAGGTGCGCAATAAGATATTCAGCTTTTAAAACGGGCGCGGAGACAATCCATAGAAAGATTTTAAGACATGATTCCATTAATTGGCCGTATAAAACTTGTCATCCTTTAAATGCCCATTAAATCGTTATTCGGGCGAATAATCCCCTTAAGCATGTAATGGATGTTTTGACGGCTGAGCGCAAGTGATTAAGCCTTAAATATGAATGAATTGAGCTATCTCATCACTTAACGGCTTTTTATCGAAAACCGCGCTTTATCACATCGCATCGGGTGTACGACAAGCGCGCCTTAACGATGAGTATTGGGTACTGCCGATCGCCGAATGTGATATCGCATCGGCGAAAAGCTTTGTACGCATCAAGACTCAAGTGGGAATAGACCGCCGATCGCCGAACGCCGAACGCCGATGGTGCATTGGATCGGGGCAAATGACATAGGGCGCTTTGAGGCATGCATTGAATATTGTCGATCGCCGATTGCAATATCGCATCGGCGGAAAGCTTTGTGCCGCTTATGTATAATTCTTATGTCATTGCGATATGCGATCTTGCAATCGCTTTATCGCAATGACCAAGATTCATTTTATTTCTTTAAAAGGGTATTGTTCAAAAAGGGTTTTATAAACGCATTCATTTGATTATCGGCCTTTTTGAAAAATAAAAGTATTTATATCAATTTTATTTTAAAGGGACCCATTTCATAGGTTAATGTTTTATGAATAAAAAATGATATGAAATGGGGGGTTGTTTGTAGAGCACAACAGGTTATTGATTACAAAGAAGACAATAAAACTTTTGATCAAGATTCTTCAGTTACACAACTACAGTTATCAAATTTCATTGAAATGCCTAATCAAATGACACAGGAAAGTTTTATACCACTATGTTTTGAACCATTTCAGTTTTTAAAGGAAATATGGTATAAAATCTCTAAAAAAAAGGATGAGCAGCTTGTAAAAATCTATGAAGTTCCATTCAAATCTATATGCAATAAGTTGTAGTAATCCTTCCAAGTTTTTTATGATCCAATAGCTGATATATTAGATGATGGATGCAATCAAAATTTTCTCCATTAACTAAATATGAGATTTAGGATCAAGATGATAAAGTTTTCATCAGTCAAACATTTCAATCAGTATAAATATCATCACAAAACTTATCTGAAAATTTGCAGGGTGATAAAGATGAAAATGACATTTCAGTTTCATGGCATAGAGGCCATCAAGAACAGAATATGTACAGTTGCTTAAATCAGTTGAAAAATAGTGTATATATTTGGAAGATCCTTTTGAAAATTTCCTAGAGTCAATAGCAGAAATCAAGTATTTCCTTATCTTTTCATTTGTTGACAAATTTCTATTGGGTTTTAGAATCTCAGTTTTGATCACAAACAAGCTAATGCAGCAAAATCCACCAATGTATATCATGCGTGAATGGTTGCATTGGTTATTTAATTTTACCTAACCAGCAGTTGGACAGCTGATTACAATAAGTAGGTAGGATTTCAGTTTGATTAAATTCAGTTTTTCAGTAGCAAGTTTATTTCAGATTAGAATTCAGTGCAGCATGTGTCAAAATTCAGTTTGCAAAAAAGGTTAAGATTTTAGTTCAAGATTTTCAGTCACAAGGATTATACAACAAAGCATGTGACGGCTTGAGATAAGCCCAATGGATCAAGCCACTAGTCGACGATGTTTTTAACATCTCACAAGGAGATGTCATCCCCAGTGGAGCCACTGTTAGGTTCCTATAATAATAGGGATCGTAATTTTGAATTGATTATGTTAAGTCTTGTAATATTGTACATACCTTTGCTTTTCTGCAATTTTTTTCCCATATTAAAAAATGTAAAGAGGGTATGTCCTAAAAGAATAATCAAAGGACAAAAAGAAACAAAGATCAAAAAATAATATTAAATATGAACCCCACCAAAAAGAGATCAAAATAGATCATGAAAGTGTGCACATTCAAATGCCACTCCTCTCAGTTTACTTTTTGCAAATAATATTGTGTGCAGCTTGTCAAAATGCCACAATCCATGATGATCAAACAGTTTAATCTTGATTCATTCATGATTTAAATTTCATGCTGATAGATAGAGAATAAAGATCTAGCCAAACTATTTAATCTTGGCAAATCAATAGTTAGGTAGAGAATAATAATGAGCTCATCTAATTAATTAATTATATAAATTATTTTATATTTTAGTTCAGGGGGAAGAGAGAGAAGATGGCGATTGCAGGAGCGTCAACAGAAAACAGATTATTCCCCAAGGTTCTTGTCCCTTCTTACCAATGTGCTACCTCCCACGATTGCAAAGGAGGGATTGCATATGTAACCCACATCATACGCAATAACAAAGATTGGATACAGCAACAACTCACGGATCACGGCGCTTTGCTTTTCAGAGGTTTCCCTATCATATCAGTAGCAGATTTCAGCTCATTTGTTAAAACGCTTGGGTGGGAGAAGCAACCGTATAAGGGTTTTGTTCCCAGACAAAGGGTGGAGGACTGTGTATACATCGCCAACAAACCCCCCTGCATGAGCGGATAGGGTTCCACCATGAAATGGCTTGGGGAGGAGGAGCGACGACTACGGTATATGAAACTACCCTCTACAAAGCCAATGCACACTAGACCAAAGGTAGTGAGAGCAAAGGGGTAACCAGGAAGGGAGTCTGAGGTTCCCACAGACCAGCAGCCGACAGGTTCCTCCACAAATTGGAGCGTGATTCCCCTGAGCCAGATCGACCACTATACAGGTCATGGCTAAATGCGCCCCTCCTGATCAATTGCGCTTCATCCAGAGCGAGACAAGGGATCATAGGAATGGGTAACAGGTACCTAATCTGGTCAAATCAACAACCGACAAAGATTTAAAGGATGACATTTCGATGGTTTGGGCAGTGCAAGATGAATGTTGGGTTATTAGCCTGGGTAAAGATAATGCATATCTACCCCTGACAAATCTCGACATCAGCCCAACTGTATTTGTCAAGACCAAAACACTGCATGCATTTTTTCTACAGGGGAGGACAAAGGTACTAGAGCTAAGGGCATATATATTGTGATATCATAACCGAAGTAGAACCTGGGTAAAAGTGGGGCACTAGATGAGGGATGGACACTCCAAAAGAAGCAGTGGTCATAACGTGGGGAACACAAAGCATACTCCGCGGTGAAGAGAAGTTGCAGAACCTTGGACAAAATCTGGATCTCCGGTAAGTACCCTCAGTTTTCAAGTTTTATTCAAAACCCTTGCTGAAAAAACACATGTACTTTGGTTAAATGAGAATGACTCGGTGAAGCATCTGAAGATTCTTATCATGCAAAAAGTGGGATACCCCATCAACTCACAAAATCTGCTACATGAGGGAAGAGCATTACAAGACACCAATTACCTCAGGGATTACAAAATCGCATCTTTGTCAACAATTATTCTCAATCTGAGAATAAGAGGGGGTGTGGCAGACAACAGGAGAAATCCCTACAGGGGTGAGGGAAGTGGGTTTGGTACAATACAAAATGCAGGAATACATCAGGGGGAAAAAGCAAGGAACATATCCTTCAAAAACATTCTCCAGGGGAAAAATACAGCCAAAACAACACCAAAACAAACAGGTACGGAAGCAAGGCCATACATTGTGGAATAGTTGAATCATACCCCAGAATTCAGCATAGGTACATCAAAAACAGATGAGCAGTGCACCATATATGAAAAACAAGCAATAATATGTAGATTCAATTGGTTTTTGCCCAAACCTGTTGATCTATTTCACTGGATCTTCACAAATTGGACTCTACATTGTGAAATACATCTCTGCTCCAAGGGGTTTTTCATAGTGAACTTTCCTACTGTAGAGGCTAGAGACTTGGTAATACAAGAAGGACATTGGTTCTGGGGGTCCACAGGACTCTTCATCACACCATGGTTCCCAGATTTTGATGCAAATACAATGGTAGTCTCTAAGATGCCAGTCTGGGTACGCCTTCACAATCTCCCAATACACTTCTGGAGTCAACAAGTACTTGCAAGAATCGGTAATACAATTGGGCGTTACATCAAAATGGACACCCAAAGACTGGAGGAAAGAATATACACTTTTGTACGAATATGTGTGGAAGTAGACCTCAGCAAAGGCTTTCCAGATCAAATCCAATTGAAGCATAGACAGAGGTGCTAGATACAGGTTTTAGATTATGAAAATATAGCATTCAGTTGCAGGACTTGCTGAAAAACAAGACACCTACAAAGCACGTGTCCAACAACGAAAAAAGACACTTGTAGGAAGAAGAAAATAGGGAAACAGGACAATGGATGGAAATTTACTCCACCCCTCTCGGAGGATGAGGAGGAAGAAGTGGTGGTACGTGCAACTCTCAACGAGACCAATTAAACGAACAAAGAACCAGAAGAAAAAGACATAAATCCATAAGAACCCATTGACTTACAGTTAGCAAGGATACCAGAAACAATGGATACCAGTAGATCCAAGCGACAACACATATCAGACACATCAGATTCTGATAAAGACAACCCCCAACCTGTGGCAGATACAGCGCTAGCACTTATATCTCCAACAGAGACTCGGGGGGGTGGAGAAAGGTTGAGAAGAAAAAAGGGCAAAAAGCTTGACTTTTCCCCATCTATACTCTTTCCACTTGTTTCTTTTCACTTTTTATTTTTTTGGTTTCTGTGAAAACCGGTTCAGCATCTCAACATATGCTTTTTAGCATCTACAAAATGTAATTTTGTCTTATGAATAAAATTACAACTTTTTCCACGGGAAAAAAATAATGAGCTCATTAGTTTAATCTAAGCCGTTGGATGTTATAAGATTAGAATTAGATAGTTTGGTTATCAAAGAAAAATAAGAGGGTCAGCAAGCTCAAATGCACCCAGTAAATGAAGAAAAAATGTTAGGGTAAATGATGGGTAGGAAGAAGCAGTTTGCACAAGGTATGGAAAGCAGTAGTTGGTTTTTTTCTTATCACTAATATCTTACTAATTTTCGCTTCCTTATTCCAAAAATCCCTTCCCTCGTCATTTTCCCTTATTCTAACATATTTCCCTTGTAAAAATATTCCTACCCCTTCATTTTACCTTTCCCCCTATTTCATCTCATTTTCCCTAGTAAACCCACTAAAACCCCCTTATCCTAAGTTTAAATAAAGTATTGGGCCCCATTAAAAAACCCTCCCCGATACCCTTTTAACTTATATCCCTAGTGTATTTATTCTTTGGTCCCACATTTTATTAACCCATCGCAATATGTTAAATCACACAATTACTCTTTAATTAATTACATTTCATTGTAATTAAACTCGACCCCACTCCCCCATTCAACCCTTGCAACTCCGTCGCGCGATAGCCCTCTGATCACCCACTTCTAGATCCAATGGCCCATACCCATATCACGCGCTCCCATCATCCAACTGTTAATATCTCAAAAGCACGCAAGATTCGTGGTTTTTCCCGATCACCTTTTTGCTACGTGGCAGCCCCACATCATATCACGTCCCTCGGCAAAAAATCGTTTACCACTTTTGATCCACACAATAATCCACCATATCTCTCTTCCTTCAACTTCTCTTCTCGTTTGAAACCACCTCCCGTTCCACGGCAGCCCCCTCAGAAGACCGACCTCCAGCTATCACCTCCTACCCGAAAACCTCCTCCCACTGCTAAACTGTGTATTCCTAGAATCCCTATCATCCATTGTTGTGTGGTAAACTACTAACCGCACCTGCACAATGTGAAAAATCACCAAGTTTTTACAATATGAAATTCTGCCATTCCCTTACCTCTGTTTAAAATGAATAAATGAAAAGCCTTTTCCAAACAGAATTGAGTCATCCACGGTCTAGACTCCTCCGTCCACAGACATCTTAGTTCAATAAAGCCATTGACTGCCTTCCCCACACACCTATGCTTTATTAATGATCCTCCGTCCACAGATATCTTAGTTCAATAAAGCCATTGACTGCCTTCCCCACACACCTATGCTTTATTAATGATTGTTTTACTTTGCAGATGATTAGCAGGACGGGAGGTTGGACAAAGATTTTTTATAATAGTTCCAAACCTATTTACTCCAAGATTCTCAAGGAAATGTATTCAAAGGCTTTATTCAAAAGGAAAAGACAATTATCACAAAGCAAGAAGAAATCATTTACATAGAGGTAGTAATGGTTAAAACAGATATAAATCCCATAAAGTAAAAAAGAAAAATATATATAAAATCTCTCTTTTTACCCCTTACTTCACCCAACCCTATTAATATAAAGTTCTGGACTTTATATTAATTTCTCCC
>APFE031566607.1:0-21748 GCA_000404065.3 Pinus taeda | reverse complement strand
TATATATGGGGAGACTCCATTAGGCTTGCAACCTTTATCCACAGGAAGCCGAGTCTGCCGCCTTGTAAACCGTAACGCACCGAACACAGCATTCAGGAAGATTGACTGCAGTGTGGGAAGTCCTTGGTTCTCATATGATTGCCAAGGTGTATAAGCAGTTTTACGGGTTGCTTGGTAAACCTTTTGCCTAGAACTTCCAGAGTAGTCACTTTTGATCCTTTTCAGACTCTCTAAAAGAAAAGGTGTAAATGAGCGTCTTGTC
Organism: Pinus taeda; assembly: GCA_000404065.3. Classification (NCBI taxonomy): domain Eukaryota; kingdom Viridiplantae; phylum Streptophyta; class Pinopsida; order Pinales; family Pinaceae; genus Pinus; species Pinus taeda. The sequence goes on along the minus strand of APFE031566607.1, from coordinate 21,486 downwards.
ACTTCGTGCTCATTAAACATTCGAAGTAGATAGAGTCATCTTTTCGTCCTTTTCTTGACTCTCGAAACATGAAAAGGTCAAGTTTGGTTCCTGCGTCTTAAAATTAATTTGGCCACGATAATTTTACCTGGTTAGATCTTGTGTGCGTTCGCTGAGTAGGTTTTGTTTTGCTATGGCAACTTTTCCAGGGTTCACCACCCTAAGTCCCCCTCCTGACGGGAATCCTAGTCATTTCCCTCCTCTTGGGAATGTTGGTGCTCTTTATATGGCGACGTTATCCCTTCCGGGGTTAACTGTCGGGTTGCCTGTTTGGTTATTTTCAACCTCTTTGGTACCTACTGTGTTGGCTGATACTCCATCAGTCCCTCCACCTGAACAACATCATGTTGAACCTAAGGTGGATCTCTCCCCTTCGACGCCTACTTCTACGTCTTCTTCTCGTACTTCGCCTGGTGAAAGTCTCGACTCGAATAACCAGGTGGCTAAGAAGAAGAAGAAGAGGAACAAGAAGAAGAAGTCTCCTAAGGGAGAGGCTACAAGCACAACTCTTGCTCCCTCGAGTACACCTGAAGTCGACCCTCCTTGTTGATTATGCAAGGAGGACCATCTTCTTCATGATTGCCCTAGTATTCCCAGGATCTTAGAAGTGTGGTCTCGTGATCTGCCCCGCCCCTTATCATCCTCTGAAGCTCACGGCGATGCTACCTCATCAGCTGGGAAGGGCAAGGGAAAAGGGAAGATTCGAATCCCCTGCAGGCTTTGTGAAGGCAATCATCCCCTTCACCTTTTTCCACTCATGGATAAAGCCTCCACTGTTCTGGAAAGTCTCCCAGCTCCCTCTCCCAAACTCCTCGTTGAATATCAACGTCTTTCTACAGCTGCAGATCATTCGCCTCCAGACAATGAGATTGGTTCACATTCTCCTCTTGTCCAAGCCCCTCTTCCCGAACCTGGCCGTGCCCAGCCTGTTCCGGACCAACCATTGGTCGGAAAGAGTGTCGACTCGAGTTTCCCTCCTGTCGGACACTCTATTTTGGAAGAGCAACATTCCCATGTTCTTCTCGTCTCCTCGGATTCTCCTCAGCTTGATAACGGTTTTCTCATCCCAGCCTCTCCGGAGAATCCCGATTCGGTTCCTTCCGAGCAGGGGGGCAATCATATGGTTCCCCCACCAAGTAGTTTGGTCATTTCTTTCGACTGGAGTTGTTTGACTACCGCTCCCCTTCAACCTCATGTGCCTTTCTGGCTCACCGCCTATGCCTCCCATATGGCGTTGCCTGGCACTGTGCTAGATGAAGGAGCATCGGTTAGTCTTATGCCCATTACCACTTGGCAAGCTTTGGGTTCCCCATCGCTTGTACCTGTCGCACCGAATCTCATCGCTTTTGACGGAGGAACGAGTCAGCCATTAGGGATCCTCCCAAAGTTCCCTATCACTTTGGGAGGCAAGACTATCTATATAGATGTCTCGGTGACCCAAGGCTCTTTAGAGTTCAGTCTTCTCCTTGGTCAGGACTATGTGTATGCCATGGGCGCCCTTGTTTCTTCACTTTTCCGTGTGGTTTGCTTTCCACACGATGGAAGAATAGTGACAATGGATCAATTATCGTTCGTTCGTCCACAAGCCCCTCTGACACCATCGCCCTTCCCTCTTGATTCTCATCCACTAGTTGGATCTATCTCACCTCAGATCAACTATGTGACTACCTCTTCCATGCCTATATCCAGCAATGCCGCCATCGTGCATAGTGTTCTGGAGGCATTGGGTCCCGACTTCCGAGACATTGACCTCCCATCGGGAGCGCCACTCTTGGAAGCCCCGACTTCCTGTTCATTATGATGAAGTTCGGGAGGAGCATAGTTCATTTCCCTCTGTCAAGCTCCCTAAAAAATGAAACAAGGAGTCTCGAGGATAGTTCTGCTATTATGTCAACCTCGTTAAAACAATGGAACGCGAGCTCGTGCATTTCGAGCGCATAACCATTATTTCAACCTTCAACCCATTTTCAATGGACTGAAGCTTAGGGGGCATGTACCTTGAATTGAGACACGATGCTGGGGGGCATGCCTGTTTCATTTTCAAAAGCACAGTTTGCATATGTGATTTTCATGTGTGTTTTCAAGCTTTCGTAAAAATAAAATACATGCGTGTGTGTAAATATATTCCACAATGGGTCGTTTGTTATGCAGTAGATACATCAGATTACATATGTGTCGAATAGGCGCATAGCATATAAAACACATCATCACGTGAAGAAAATATCCATCTAGGAATAAACATAAGCATATAAATTTTTTCCAAGCGTAGTTTGCATGTGTGTGTGCTTTTAAGCTTGCCAAAAATATAAAAATACATGGATCGTATGTTGTGCAACTGATACATTAGATCACATTTGTATTAGATATTTGCATAGCATATCAAAACTTCATCACATGTAAAAGATCCATCCAAAATCGGTATATATATATATATATATCATGCGTGTTACATAATCCAAAAAATAATACATGTCCAAAACTCATACAGCCGCTGACAACATGTTCCTTAAGAACGTACAAAAAGAAAACCTAGGCATCTAATCACGGTGATGCTCATGATAGCATGTCACCGCTCGCACCAAACGTCTCAACAGACGATGGACGCGAGTAGATACTCCCACCATGTGCCTCTGGTACGCTCTAGGCACGTCCACCAATCTCCATAATCTGGAATACCTCGAGGAAGTGCCTCAAGGTTCTGTACTAGATCATCATCACCCTCTACCTAAGGGTCCGATGCAGGTTGTGCTCTCCGTACGTTATGAGGCAAGTCAGTTGGTCGCTCTGCACCAACATCTGCATACATATATAGACACTGTAAGAGATAGGCATGTATTAATAAAAAAAACTTAAATACATAAAAACGTTAAAAAAACAAAGAGTTCTTACCTAGCTCCTCATCCCAGTCCTCTCCGGCACGTAGAGGGAGATCGGGATCTCCGGTGAAATCCATGCTCGCATAGGGCCAGTCCTCGACGACAATCATCTGGTGACGGAGCCAGATAAAGAACTCGGGCCTCCAGGACATCTGCTGGCCCGCTCCTCCTCTGGGCATGAGTTCTGCCCATCGATGCAACCTCAGCTCCCGTGGCACTGGATCTGCTACTATACCCCCCGGTACCCGGAATACCGGCAGTCGCTCCAGGAAGAAAGTCACCACGATAGATCCATAGCCGAACTATTTGTTCCCATCACGCTTACACTTGGTAAGTTGTCGTTTGATATTTATTGTCACTACCATGGCCCAATCAAACAGTGTAGGTTGAAGACACTCAGTGGCTAGTAGCAAATGATTTTTGTTGGCCTCGTGGGGCGCCTGTATCCCAACTGTCCGGGTGATAGTGAATAAAATCACTCGTAGCACCAGGTCGGGCATCGTGTTAATATCCACTTTCTTACTGTTTGCTCCAAACCGTGCCCCAGGACAAACTCGTTCCATCACCTCCCCCATCTTCTCTCCAGAAGGCCGACTACCAGTCAAGATGGGCCATGCACCTCACTGCGATAGTCCTATGATAAAGTAGACATCGGAAACATCTAACTCCAATGTCTGGTCTTTCAGGCGAAATACCTGATCCTCTGTATCCCAAGCATCCACGATGAATTGCAGTAGCTCAGGTTGTGCACGTAGATATGAGGTGTGGAAGAATTTCTTCAAGCCACAGTCTCTCAGAGCATTCATAAATTCATCATCCTCCATTTCCATGGCATCCACGGCATCATGCTCACGTTATTTCCATTCTAGAACCATTCTGACAAAACCCTGCAACCACAAAGGAGAAATTTCAATCATTAGATCATTGATGAAACATAAATTGGAAAAAATTTGCAATTTGAACGGTCAAATTTGTAGCAAAATGAGATCACGCGGTTGGCGCGACTATTCCTAAAACAATCGCACCAAGGGCGCGACCCCTTTAGGAAAAAAACGCCATTGGCGCGGTCCCGTGCGGGAAACTCGCACCAATGGCGCAACCCTATAAATTTGCAAATCCCCTTGTAGGGAACTGAATTATGGATAAAAATATACAAAAATGGAATGAAAACAGAGCTAGGGATGAGGCCTCTTACCTATTGCAGACGGCGGCTCGAATGATCTCCTGGATTGGTCGCAATCAGCAGTTGAAATTTGCACCAAAAACCCTCCAATAGTAAACTCACAAGGTAAAAAGTGAAAAGTAAGTTTATTTTTTACCATTTCACTATTTATAGCAATTTCTGACCTAAAAATACATTAGAAATAGTATTTTTGAGTATTTTTGGGATATTTTCATGTCGAAGTGGGTTTTACGTTGTTTTTTGTATGATGAGAGGGGTTGGTGCAACTCAATGCAGTCAAACGAGCTGTTTTTTAACTTTTTCAAGCTCGGTAAAACATGAGAAAAGGTTACTTTACAGTCTGCTTTCAGCTCTTTTCCTGACCTTTTAAAGAGGAAAAGATTGCCGAGTTATTCCTCTTGGCTCGTTAAATGTTACTAAGGGGCGGTCGTTTTAAGTTCTTTTGTCGAGCGTTAAAACATAAAAAGATTACCAGGTTTTTGTCGTTTCAAACTCATTAGTGGTTACGAAACGACATGGTTTTGATCGTTTTTTACTTTTTCAGGTCGAAATCACTATTTATGAAAAGTAATCCTCAATCGTAATGGTTGGGCGGTTCTTTCGGGCATTATTTTATACTTTTTCGGGCCCGAGAGACACAACTTTACGAAAAATGACACCTCTGGAGTTTCCTTTTCTGCTGTCTTTTCAAACTCTCTAAACATGAAAAGACGCCGAGTTCTTCTTTGTCAGACTCGTTAAAACTTGATGACATCGGATTTTGTCGAAATGATGCACCACAAGCATATGCTATCCCCATCAAGCTTGTTAAAAATAATTGGGGTACTCGCCAGTAATGGTGGGGGAAAAAATAAAATTTTGGGAACCATAATTATAGTCGTGTTGGCAGTATGTCGCTCTTGAACATGGCACTTCTCTGCTTTCGTGTTGGGGTGGGGATATCTCATCTTATTTTTCACTTGCCTCCGTGGGTTTGGGTAATCTTATTTGACCTCTCATCTGCTCATTGCCTCGTCATCATGACCTCTGATCCATCGATGTCAAATACTGCCAATTCCACTGTCGTGCCACCAATATGTTCAAGAGAAGTTGACCTTTGAAATGAAACAACCTCTGTTTGATAGTTCATACAATCTCAATTCACAACATTATCTCTCTGTCTCATGTCGATGATGTGGGAAACACTATGGCCCACCTTCGATCAAGGTCACTTCCTGTCGACTTCAGCACATTATCCAGGAATCTGATCCAGAGACTCCCTACCGGTGCCTTAGAACCTGCATGCCTCAATGGCAGGTTCTTCATGTTCGACGTGAGGTTTTCATCATTGGCCTCTGATCGAATGATTCTACGGGTGTTCGACTTCGGATCACTAATTCACACGTTGTAGATTGTACCTATAGTACGTTGAGGGCCATTGTCATTATTGGTGGTACCTCTCGCGTCTGTTAACAGTTCCCAATATTGACTGGTAATCAGACGATGTTCATGCATGTTTGACTTCAGCTCACATGTTCACATGCTTGAACTTGTACTTCTGTTCGGGTCGAGATGGAGCGCAAGACCCTGGATTGTGTCTGTTGTAATCGAGGCGTGATTTTTGATACATGACTCATTCACTGGCTGGCTGCGACCATACCTGAGTCAGTTCATTGATCCTAACCAGATGGTTGCGTCCATGCTATGGATCTAGATTATCATGTACTGTCTTATGGATGGCTGCGACCATACCACATACATCATGTATTTGAACTATCAATTGTATCTCTCAATGAAGATTCTGGGCAGCAGCTATATGTGTTCTTGTAAAGCATTTCACCCCTCTCTCTCTCTCGGGCCTCATGCTTTAGGGGGCATCTGTTACACAGTAATTTGTGATTGTTGGTCACCGTCCCTGTTACCCCTGCTTTCATACATTGGAGGATACATTCCGGGACCTGTGAGCAGTGACATAGCCTAAAAACACTTGCATTATGTTCCCCTGAGTATGTACTTCATGTTCCCTGAAGACACCTTCTTCAGATTATCCCTGAAAAGTGCCGTTTTTCCATTGGCGCAGGTACACAGTGTCTTATCTATGCCAATCATTGAGATCCTCAAAAGGGGGCGTGCCCATTGGCGCTCTGTCCTAGAACAACACTCGCGCCACCTAAGTTTGGTAATGATTTTTGGGAAAACGCACATCCATATGTTTTTTCCTTTCTCTTCATGAAGTATGTTGAGGGAAAAATCCATCTGATAGAGGTCGAGTGTCATCATCTATCCTTGACATCTATCCTCAGTGGCTTTTCAGAAATAATGTCGATCCACAATGGGTGTCCTGGTGCATTGAATCTTCCTCCCTTCTTCATCTATAAAAGTCTGTCCTCATGCATTAGAGAAGGGGAATTTTTGCTTGTTCAAGAGAGTTCTGAAGTAATGCTAGAGTGATAGTAAGAGCATTGAAGCATAGGGAGGTTATGCTGTCGGAATCCTGAGAGAGAGAAGGTCTATTGCAAGGCATATATAGCTACCCGCCCAGCCAGAGAATAGGTTCAACGTCAAAACCTTGGTTGTATCTTTCTCTGCCATTACTCATTAATAGACGACTATCATTATGGTTCCACTCTTATTGTCTTTATAATGATGATTGAGTTATGTCCTTTCTGACTGATATATAGTTGCATCTATTGGATTTTATGCTTGTATCTGTGTCGTTCTTTGCATGTGCAGGTATCCGTTCACAAGGATCGTGAGGATTGTGACCAGCCGGAGCAAAGGAACGGGAGCGATGACTCTTCTACAAGTACTAGCGTTGGAATCCAGGTAGGCCCTCATCATCGATCTTTGATTTTAAATTAGGAACATGCATGTTAGCGTTATTTTATTATTGCTAGACCCCATTTGGGCTAGTGGGATCGCCTCTGTCCGCAGAGGGGATTTAACTATTAAACACCCCCCCTAGCTTCCACTTATAGTACTGTTAGGATCCTGCAACCATAAGAGGTTCACTCATTCTTCATTCCTCAAGACCCTCCTCATCCAATCTGGAACATCATATTATATAAATCTAGGAAGACCCTCAAGACAATCCCAACTCACAATTCAATCTCTTTCTTTTCTTCAAGTGGTTCCTCATTCTGGTGGTCAACCCCTCACTTTCCCCTCCTTAGATATTTTATTTATGGGGTCAAGGCAATAAAATAAGGTAATTTCCTACCTAACTGTATAGAAGTTTTGAATTAGTTATTGATTTTACACCCATAATCATCTTCTCAAAAACTTATTTTAATTTATTAAATTATAAGAGTGCTTGTTGTCAAATTTTGTTTTCTTTACAATATTTTTTCTATAAAAAACACTTTAAAGTAAATAACAGTAATTAAAATCTACTTTTGAATATGAGGGTGCTACACCTAACCTACTCTAGACTAGTATACATAGCCTAGCCTAGCGTATTGTTGCCTAACTTAGCCTAACAGACTCTTGCCTAAATTAGCTTACTCTAGCCTAGTATAACCTAGCATAGGATAGCCTAATCTAGTCTAGCCTACCCTACTCTAGCATATCTTGTTCTGGCCTAGCTTAGATTAGCTTACTCTCAGTCATCCTAGCCTAGAATAATGTAGATTAGCCTATTCTATCATAGAATACCCTAGCCTAGTCTAGTCTAGGTTAGCCTACTTATCCTAGCCTAGTATACTATTGCATAACCTATCCTACTCTTTGCTATGATAGCCTATGACTTCCTAAGCAAACTTATCCTAGTCGAGTCTAGCCTAGCCTACTCTAGTCTAGTCTAACTTACGCTAGCCTAGAATGCTCTAGCCTAGATTCCTCTATTCTAGACTAGTCTAATCTAGCCTAATCAAGCCTATCCTACTCTAGGCTAGCCTAACACACTTTAACCTAGCCTAGCTTAAGATAGCCTAGTCTACTCTAGCCTATCCTAACCTAGCCTAGCCTAATCTAGCCTATTCTATCATAAGCTACCCTTGTCGAACTTAGCCTACCCTAGCCTAATCTACTCTAGGTTAGTCTACTTAGCCTAGCCTAGACTACTATTGTCTAAGCTATCCTACTCTTTGCTTGAGTAGCCTACGTTTACCTAACCCAACTTATTCTAGTCTAGTCTAACCTAGCCTACTCTAGTATAGTCTATCTTAGTCTACCCTAGTGTGCTCTCGCAGAGACTCCTCTATTCTAGACTACCCTAGTCTACCCTACTCTAGCCTAATCTAGCCTAGCCTACTTTAGCCTAATCTAACATACTCTAACTTATCCTAGCCTAAGCTATCCTAATCTACTCTAGGCTATCCTAGCCTAACCTAACCTAGCATAGCATAGCCTAACCTAACCTAGCCTAGTCTAATCTAACCTAGCCTAGCCTAAGCTAGCATAGTCTACTCTAGCCTAGCCTAATATACTCTAACCTAGCCTAGCCTATCCTAGCCTAGTCTAATGTAGCCTAGCCTAACCTAGCCTAACCTAATCTACCCTTGCCTAGTATACTCTAGCTCAGCCTAGCCTAGACTAGCCTACTCTAGCCTAGACTAACCTAGCCTAACCTAACCTATGTTAGCCTAACCTAACCTATCCTATCCTACTGTAGCCTAGCCTACTCTACAGTATCCTACTCTAGCGTACTCTAGCCTAACATACTCTAGCCTACTATAGCACAACCTATTACCCTAGTGTACTCTAGCCTAACAACTTCTAGCCTACTATACCCCAATGCTCCCTACTCTAGCCTAGCCTACCCTAGTCCAAGGCTACTGTAGGTTAGCCTATTTAGCCTAGCATAGCCTACTATCACCTAACCTATCCTACTCTTTGCAAGGGTAGCCTACATTTTCCTAACCCTAGTTATCATAGTCTAGTCTACCCTAGTCTACTCTAGTTTAGTCTAGCTTACACTAGCCTAGCGTACTCTCGGCGAGACTCCTCTGTTCTGGACTACATTAGTCTAGCGTAGCCTACTCTAGCCTAGTCTAACATACTCTAACTTAGCCTAGTCTACTCTAGGCTAGGCTAGCCTAACCTAACCTAGCATAGCCTAACCTAGCCTAGTCTAATCTAACCTAGCCTAGCCTAAGCTAGCCTAGTCTACTTTAGCCTAGCCTAATATACTCTAACCTAGCCTATTATAACCTAGCCTAGTCTAGTGTAGCCTAGCCTAGCCTAATCTAATCTACCCTAGCCTAATATACACTAGCTTAGCCTAACCTAGTCTAGCCTACCCTAGCTTAGCGTAACCTAGCCTAGCCTAAGCTAACCTAGCCTAACCTAACCTAACCTAGCCTAGCTTAGCCTACCCTAACCTAGCCTAACCTAGCCTATGTTAGCCTAACCTAACCTAGCCTAACCTACTCTAGCATAGTGTAGGTTTACCTACTCTAGCCTACTATAGCCCAACTTATTACTCTAGCATACTCTGGCGTAACTGCCTCTAACCTACTATAGCCACACGCACTCTACTCTACCCTAACCTACTCTAGCCTACCCTAGCCTACTCTAGCTTAACCTACTATAGCCTAGACTAACCTAGCCTAAACTAGACTAACCTACCCTACTCTACTCTAGCTTAAACTACTCTTGCCTAGCCTAACCTATCTTAACCTACTTTGGCCTAACCTAGCCTAACCTACTCTACCTTAAACTAGCTTAGTCTAGCCTACTCAAGTGTAGCCTAACCTACTGTAGCCTATTCTAGTCTAGCCTATTCTAGTCTAGCCTATTCTAGCCTAACCTACCCTACTCTACTCTACCCTAAACTACTCTAGCCTAGCCTAATCTAGCATAGCCTAACCTACTCTGGCCTAGCCTAACCTAACCTACCCTAACCTAATCTTGCCTAACCTACTCTAGCCTAGCCTGACATACCCTATTCTAGCTTTGCCTAGCCTTTCCTAGCCTAGCCTAGCTTACGTTAGGCTAGTCTAGGCTAGCCTAGCCTATTCTGGCCTAGCCTACTCTAGCCTAGCATAGCCTATCCTACTCTAGCCTATCCTAACCAACTCTAACTTATCCTACTCTAGCCTAGGTTAGCCTACCCTAGCGCAGTCTAGCCTAGTGTAGCCTAGCATAAGCCAGTGCAGTTTAGCCTATCCTATCCTAGACTAGCCTAGACCCTAGCATAATTTTGCCTAGCCTAGCCTAATCTAGCATAGCCTAACCTACTCTAGCGTAGCTTAACCTAGCCTAACTATCCTATCCTACCCTAGCCAAGACTATTCTAGCCTAGCATAGCCAAGCCTACTCTAGACTACTCTAACCTAGCCTACTCTACCCTACTTTGGCCTAGCCTACTCTAGCTTACTCTAGCCTAGCACAACCTAGGATAACCTAGCCTACCCTAGCCTAGCCTACTACATCCTAGCTTATCCTACTCTAGCCTACTCTATCCTTGCCTATCCCACTCTAGCCTATCATAACCTATGCAACTCTAGCCTACTCTAACCTAGCCAAGCCTAACGTATCCTAGCCTAGTCTACTCTAGATGAACCTACACTTGCCAAGACTAAGTTAGCCTAGCTTACTCTAGCCTAGCCTAGCCTAGAGTACTCTAGCCTACCCTACTCTCCTCTAGCCTAGCCTACTCTAGCCTAACCTACCCTAACCTACACTAGCATGGCCTAAACTAGACTAACCTAATCTAACCCAACCTACTCTAGTAGAGTCGAACCTAGCCTAACCTAAACTAACCTACCAACTTTATCATAGCCTAGCCTACTTGAGCCTACTCTAGCCTAACCTAGCCTAAGCTAGCCTCACCTAAGCTAATGTAACCTAATCTAACCTAACCTCGCCTAACCTATACTAGGCTAGCCTAAGCTAACCTTGCCTAACCTAGACTAGGCTAGCTTAACCTAACCTAGCCTAACCTACTCTAACCTAACTTAACCTAACCTAACCTAGCCTAACTTAGACTATCCTACCCTTACCTATCCTAAACTTGCCTAACCTAACCTTACCTAACCTAGCCTAACCTATCATTTCCTAACCTAGCCTAGCCTAGCCTAACCTACCTTACCCTACCCTACTCTAGCCTAACCTAACCTAGCCTACTCTAGCCTATACTACTATAGCCTAACCTACCCTAGTATAGCCTAACCTAATCTAGCATACACTAGCCTACTCTAGCCTAGCCTAAACTAGCATAACCTACCCTACTCAACTGTAACCTAAGCTACTCTAGCCTAGCCTAACCTACTCTAGCACAAGCTAGCCTAACCTGCTCTAGCCTAGTCTACTATAGCCTAACCTACCCTACTATAGCCTAACCTCCCCTACTATAGCCTAACCCACTCTAGCACAAGCTAGCCTAACGTGCCCTAGCCTAGTCTACTATAGCCTAACCTAACCTACTATAGCATAGTCTAACCTAGACTAGCCTAAACTAACCTACCAATTGTAGCATAGGCCAACCTACTTGAGCCTAATCTAGCCTAACCTAGCCTCACCTAAGCTAATGTAACCTAATCTAACCTAACATCACCTAACCTAGACTAGCGTAGCCTTACCTAACCTAACCTAGCCTTTCCTAACCTAAACTTGCCTAACCTAACCTTGCCTAACCTAGCCTAACCTACCCTACTCTAGCATAGTCTAACCTAGACTAACCTAAACTAACCTACCAATTGTAGCATAGCCCAGCCTAAATGAGCCTACTCTAGCATAACCTAGCATCACCTACGTTAATGTAACCTAATCTAACCTAACCTCGCCTAACCTAGACTAGCATAGCCTTGCCTAACCTAATCTAGCCTTTCCTAACCTAAACTCGCTTAACCTAACCTTGCCTAACCTAGCCTTGCCTAACCTAGCCTAGCCTTAGCCTAACCTCGCCTAGCCTAGCATAACCTACCCTACCCTAGCCTACTCTAGCCTAACCTAACCTAGCCTACTCTAGCCTAACCTACTCTAACATATCCTACTATAGCCTAACCTACCCTACTCTACCCTAACCTACTCTAGCCTACACTAGCCTACTCTAGCCTAATCTACTCTAGCCTAGCCTAACCTACTCTAGCACAACCTAGCCTAACCTACTCTAACCTAACCAACTATAGCCTAACGTACCCTACTCTAGCATAGTGTAACCTAGCCTAACCTAAACTAACGTACAAACCTAGCATAATCTAGCCTCACCTAAGCTAACGTAAACTAATCTAACCTAACCTCGCCTAACCTAGACTAGGCTAGCCTAACCTAAACTCGCCTAACCTAGACTAGGCTAGCCTAACCTAACCTAGCCTAGCCTAGTCTAACCTAATCTAAACTAACTTAGACCAGCCTAGCTTTCCCTAACCTAAACTAGCCTCACCTAACCTAAACTTGCCTAACCTAACCTTGCCTAACATAGCCTAACCTAGCTTAGCCTTGCCTAACCTAGCCTAGCCTAACCTAGCCTAGACTAGCCAACTCTAGCCTTACCTACTCCAGCCTAGCCTAACCTAGCCTAGACTAGCCTACTCTAGCCTCACCTACTCTAGCCTAGCCTAACCTAGCCTAGACTAGCCTACTCTAGCCTAACCTACTCTAGCCTAGCCTACTACAGGCTAACCTACGCTACTCTACCCTAACCTCGTCTAGCCTACAGTAGCCTAATCTAGCCTAACCTTCTCTAGCCTATCCTAACCTAGCCTACATTAGCATATTCTACCCTACTCTACTCTAGCCTAGACTACTATAGCCTAGCCTAACCTATCCTAACCCACTCTAGCCTAGCCTACTATAGCCTAATCTACCCTACTCTACCCTATCCTAGTCTAGCCTACACTAGCCTACTATAGCCTAACCTACTCTAGTGTAGCCTAACCTAGCCTGAACTAGCATAAGCTACCCTACTCTATTGTAGCCTAACCCACTCTAGCCTAGCTTAACCTAGACTAACCTACCCTGGCCTAAGCTAGTCTAACCTACTCTAGCTAGCCTACTATAGCCTAACCTACCATACTCTACCCTAACCTAGTCTTGCCTACACTAGCCTACTCTAGCCTAACCTACTCTAGCCTAGCATAAACTAGCATAACCTACCCTACTCTACTATAGCCTAAACCACTCTAGCTTAGCCTCACCTAGCCTTACCTACTTTAGCCTAGCCTTAACTAGCCTAGCTTAACCTACCCTAGCGTAACCTACTCTAGCCTATTGTAGCTTAACCTACTTTAGCCTAGCCTAAGGTAGCTAACCCACCCTAAACTACTCTATCCTAGCCTAACCTAACCTAACCTACTGTAGCCTAACCTACTCTATCTTAGCCTAAACTAGCCTAGCCTAGCCTACTCTAGCTGAGCTTACTCAAGCCTACTCAAGCCTACTCTTGCCTAGCCTAGCTTAACTTAGCTTAATATAGCCTCACCTAATCTAACCTATCCTACTCTAACCTAACCTAACCTAACCTATCCTAGCATAGCCTAACCTAGCCTAGTCTAATCTATCCTAGCCTAGCCTAAGCTAGCCTAGTCTACTTTAGCCTAGCTTAATATACTCTAACCTAGTCTAGTCTAGTGTAGCCTAGCCTAGCCTAATCTAATCTATCCTAACCTAATATACACTAGCTTAGCCTTACCTAGTCTAGCCTACCCTAGCTTAGTGTAACCTAGCCTAGACTATGCTAACCTAGCCTAACGTAGCCTAACCTAGCCTAGCTTAGCCTACCCTAACCTAGCCTAACCTAGGCTATGTTAGCCTAACCTAACCTAGCCTAACCTACTCTAGCCTAACCTACTTTAGCATAGTGTAGGTTGACCTACTCTAGCCTACTATAGCTCAACTTATTACTCTAGCATACTTTGGCGTAACTGCCTCTAACCTACTATAGCCAAACACACTCTACTCTAGCCTAACCTACTATAGCCTACCCTAGCCTACTCTAGCTTAACCTACTCTAGCCTAGACTAACCTAGCCTAAACTAGACTAACCTACCCTACTCTACTCTAGCTTAAACTACTCTTGCCTAGCCTAACCTATCTTAACCTACTTTGGCCTAACCTAGCCTAACCTAATCTAGCTTAAACTAGCCTAGTCTAGCATACTCAAGTGTAGCCTAACCTACTGTAGCCTATTCTAGTCTAGCCTACTCTAGCCTAACCTACCCTACTCTACTCTACCCTAAACTACTCTAGCCTAGCCTAATCTAGCATAGCCTAACCTACTCTGGCCTAGCCTAACCTAACTTACTCTAGCCTAGCCTAACCTAACCTACCCTAACCTAATCTTGCCTAACCTACTCTAGCCTAGCCTAACATACCCTATTCTAGCTTTGCCTAGCTTTGCCTAGCCTAGCCTAGCTTACGTTAGGCTACTCTAGGCTAGCCTAGCCTATTCTAGCCTAGCCCACTCTAGCCTAGCCTAGCCTATCCTACTATAGCCTATCCTAACCAACTCTAACCTAGCCTACTCTAGCCTAGGTTAGCCTACCCTAGCGTAGTCTAGCCTATTGTAGCCTAGCATAAGCTAGCGCAGTTTAGCCTAACCTATCCTACACTAGCCTAGACCCTAGCCTAATATTGCCTAGCCTAGTCTAATCTAGCATAGCCTAACCTACTCTAGCCTAGCTTAACCTAGCCTAATTATCCTATCCTACCCTAGCCTAGACTATTCTAGCCTAGCATAGTCAAGCTTACTCTAGACTACTCTAACCTAGCCTACTCTACCCTACTTTGGCCTAGCCTACTCTAGCTTACTCTAGCCTAGCACAACCTACGCTAACCTAGCCTACCCTATCCTAGCCTACTGCATCGTTGCTTATCCTACTCTAGCCTACTCTATCCTAGCCTATCCCACTCTAGCCTATCATAACCTAGGCTACTCTAGCGTACTCTAACCTAGCCAAGCCTAACGTATCCTAGCCTAGTCTACTCTAGATGAACCTACATTTTCCAAGACTAAGTTATCCTAGCTTACTCTAGCCTAGCCTAGCCTAGAGTACTCTAGCCTACGCTACTCTCCTCTAGCCTAGCCTACTCTAGCCTAACCTACCCTAACCTACTCTAGCATGGCCTAAACTAGACTAACCTAATCTAACCTAACCTACTCTAATACAGTCGAACCTAGCCTAACCTAAACTAACCTACCAACTTTAGCATAGCCTAGCCTACTTGAGCTACTCTATCCTAACCTAGCCTAAGCTAGCCTCAACTAAGCTAATGTAACCTAATCTAACCTAACCTCACCTAACCTATACTAGGCTAGCCTAACCTAACCTTGCCTAACCTAGACTAGGCTAGCTTAACCTAACTACCTAACCATCTAAACCTAACGCAAACCTAGACTACCTACCTAACTTAGACTATCCACCCTTGCCTACCTAAACTTGCCTAAACCTATAACCTTACCTAACCTAGCCTAACCTATCATTTCCTAACCTAGCCTAGCCTAGCCTAGCCTAACCTACCTTACCCTACTGTACTCTAGCGTAACCTAACCTAGCCTACTCTAGCCTATCCTATTATAGCCTAACCTACCCTAGTATAGCCTAACCTACTCTAGAATACACTAGCCTACTCTAGCCTAACCTACTCTAGCCTAGCCTAACCTAGCCTAAACTAGCATAACCTACCCTACTCTACTATAACCTAAGCTACTCTAGCCTAGCCTAACCTAGCCTAACCTACTCTAGCACAAGCTAGCCTAACCTGCTCTAGCCTAGTCTACTATAGCCTAACCTACCCTACTATAGCCTAACCTACTCTAGCACAAGCTAGCCTAACGTGCCCTAGCCTTGTCTACTATAGCCTAACCTAACCCACTATAGCATAGTCTAACCTACACTAGCCTAAACTAACCTACCAATTGTAGCATAGCCCAACCTACTTGAGCCTAACCTAGCCTAACCTAACCTCACCTAAGATAATGTAACCTAATCTAACCTAACCTCGCCTAACCTAGACTAGCGTAGCCTTGCCTAACCTAACCTAGCCTTCCCTAACCTAAACTTACCTAACCTAACCTTGCCTAACCTAGCCTAACCTGCCCTACTCTATCATAGTCTAACCTAGACTAACCTAAACTAACCTACCAATTGTAAAATAGCCCAGCCTAAATGAGCCTACTCTAGCCTAACCTAGCATCACCTAAGCTAATGTAACCTAATCTAACCTAACCTCGCCTAACCTAGACTAGCATAGCCTTGCCTAACCTAACCTAGCCTTTCCTAACCTAAACTTGCTTAACCTAACCTTGCCTAACCTAGCCTAACCTAGCCTTGCCTAACCTAGTCTAGCCTTAGCCTAACCTCGCCTAGCCTAGCATAACCTACACTAGCCTAGCCTACACTAGCCTAACATAACCTAGCCTACTCTAGCCTAACCTAGTCTAGCCTAGCCTACTATAGCCTAACCTACCTTACTCTACCCTAACCTACTCTAGCCTACACTAGCCTACTATAGCCTAACCTACTCTAGCCTAGCCTAACCTAGCCTAACCTACTCTAGCACAAGCTAGCCCAACCTACTCTAACCTAACCAACTATGGCCTAACCTACCCTACTCTAGCATAGTGTAACCTAGCCTAACCTAAACTAACCTACCAACCTAGCCTAATCTAGCCTCACCTAATCTAATGTAAACTAATCTAACCGAAGCTCGCCTAACCTAGACTAGGCTAGCCTAACCTAACCTTGCCTAACCTAGACTAGGATAGGCTAGCCTAACCTAGCCTAGCTGAGTGTAACCTAACCTAACTTAACTTAGACCAGCCTAGCTTTCCCTAACCTAAACTAAACTCACCTAACTTAAACTTGCCTAACCTAGCCTTGCCTAACATAGCCTAACCTAGCCTAGCATTACCTAGCCTAGCCTAGCCTACCCTAACCTAGCCTAACCTAGTCTAGACTAGCCTACTCTAGCCTAACCTACTCTAGTCGAGCCTACTATAAGCTAACCTACACTACTCTACCCTAACATCGTCTAGCCTACACTAGCCTACTCTAGCCTAACCTACTCTAGCCTATCCTAACCTAGCCTAAACTAGCATATTCTACCCTACCCTACTCTAGCCTAAACTACTATAGCCTAGCCTAACCTAGCCTAACCCACTCTAGCCTAGCCTACTATAGCCTAGCCTAGCCTACTCTACCCTATCCTAGTCTAGCCTACACTAGCCTACTATAGCCTAACCTACTCTAGCGTAGCCTAACCTAGCCTGAACTAGCATAAGCTACCCTACTCTATTGTAGCCTAACCCACTCTAGCCTAGCTTAACCTACACTAACCTACCCTAGCCTAAGCTAGCCTAACCTACTCTAGCCTAGCCTACTATAGCCTAACATACCATACTCTACCCTAACCTAGTCTTGCCTACACTATCCTACTCTAGCCTAACCTATTCTAGCGTAGCCTAAACTAGCATAACCTACCCTACACTACTATAGCCTAAACTACTCTAGCTTAGCCTAACCTACCCTTACCTACTTTAGCCTAGCCTTAACTAGCCTAGCCTAACCTACCCTAGCGTAACCTACTCTAGCCTATTGTATCTTAACCTACTTTAGCCTAGCCTAAGGTAGCTAACCCACTCTAAACTACTCTATCCTAGCATAACCTAACCTAACCTACTCTAGCCTAACCTACTCTATCTTAGCCTAAACTAGCCTAGCCTAGCCTACTCTAACTGAGCTTAATCAACTCTAGTTAAGCCTACTGAAGCCTACTCTAGCCTAGCCAGCCTAACTTAGCCTAATATAGCCTAACCTAATCTAACCTATCCTACTCTAACCTAACCTAACCTAACCTATCCTAGCATAGCCTAACCTAGCCTAGTCTAATCTAACCTAGCCTAGCCTAAGCTAGCCTAGTCTACTTTAGCCTAGCCTAATATACTCTAAGCTAGCCTAGTCTAACCTAGCCTAGTCTAGTGTAGCCTAGCCTAGCCTAATCTAATATACCCTAGCCTAATATACACTAGCTTAGCCTAACCTAGTCTAGCCTACCCTAGCTTAGCATAACCTAGCCTAGACTAAGCTAACCTAGCCTAACCTAACCTATCCTAGCCTAGCTTAGCCTACCCTAACCTAGCCTAACCTAGCCTATGTTAGCCTAACCTAACTTAGCCTAACCTACTATAGCCTAACCTACTCTAGCATAGTGTAGGTTGACCTACTCTAGCCTACTGTAGCCCAACTTATTACTCTAGCATACTCCGGCATAACCGCCTCTAACCTACTATAGCCAAACACACTCTACTCTAGCCTAACCTACTCTAGCCTACCCTAACCTACTCTAGCTTAACCTACTCTAGCCTAGACTAACTTAGCCTAAACTAGACTAACCTACCCTACTCTACTCTAGCTTAAACTACTCTTGCCTAGCCTAACCTATCTTAACCTACTTTGGCCTAACCTAGCCTAACCTACTCTAGCTTAAACTAGCCTAGTCTAGCCTACTCAGATGTAGCCTATTCTAGTCTAGCCTACTCTAGCCTAACCTACCCTACTCTACTCTACCCTAAACTACTCTAGCCTAGCTTAATCTAGCATAGGCTAACCTACTCTAGCCTAACCTAACCTAACCTACCCTAACCTAATCTTACCTAACCTACTCTAGCCTAGCCTGACATACCCTATTCTAGCTTCCCCTATCCTTGCATAGCATAGCCTAGCTTACGTTAGGCTAGTCTAGGCTAGCCTAGCCTACTCTAGCCTAGCCTAGCCTATCAACCAACTCTAACCTAGCCTACTCTAGCCTAACCTACCCTAGTATAGCCTAACCTACTCTAGCATACACTAGCCTACTCTAGCCTAAGCTACTATAGCCTAGCCTAACCTAGCCTAACCTACTCTAGCACAAGCTAGCCTAACCTACTCTAGCCTAGTCTACTATAGCCTAACCTACCCTACTGTAGCCTAACCTACTCTAGCACAAGCTAGCCTAACGTGCTCTAGCCTAGTCTACTATAGCCTAACCTAACCTACTATAGCATAGTCTAACCTAACGTGCTCTAGCCTAGTCTACTATAGCCTAACCTAACCTACTACAACATAGTCTAACCTACACTAGCCTAAACTAACCTACCAATTATAGCATAGCCCAACCTACTTGAGCCTAATCTAGCCTAACCTAGCCTCATGTAAGCTAATGTAACCTAATCTAACCTAACCTCGCCTAACCTAGACTAGCGTAGCCTTGCCTAACCTAACCTAGCCTTTCCTAACGTAAACTTGCCTAACCTAACCTTGCCTAACCTAGCCTAACCTACCTTAATCTAGCATAGTCTAACCTAGACTAACCTAAACTAACCTACCAATTGTAGCATAGCCCAGCCTAAATGAGCCTACTCTAGCCTAACCTAGCATCACCTAAGCTAATGTAACCTAATCTAACCTTACCTCGCCTAACCTAGACTAGCATAGCCTTGCCTAACCTAACCTAGCCTTTCCTAACCTAAACTCGCTTAACCTAACCTTGTCTAAGATAGCCTAACCTAGCCTTGCCTAACCTAGCCTAGCCTTAGCCTAACCTCGACTAGCCTACCATAACTTACCCTACCCTAGCCTACTCTAGCCTAACCTAACCTAGCCTAACCTACTCTAGCCTACCCTACTATAGCCTAACCTACCCTACTCTACCCTAAGCTACTCTAGCCTACAGTAGCCTACTCTAGCCTAACCTACTCTAGCCTAGCAAAAACCTAGCCTAACCTACTCTAGCACAAGCTAGCCTAAACTACTCTAGCACAAGCTAGCCTAACCTACTCTAACCTAGCCAACTATAGCCTAACCTACCCTACTATAGCATAGTGTAACCTAGCCTAACCTAAACTAACATTCCAACCTAGCCTAATCTAGCCTCACCTAAGCTAACGTAAACTAATCTAACCTAACCTCGCCTAACCTAGACTAGGCTAGCCTAACCTAACCTAGCCTAACCTAACCTAACCTAGCCTAGCCCAGTCTAACATAACCTAACCTAACTTAGACCAGCCTAGCTTTCCCTAGCCTAAACTAGCCTCACCTAAGCTAAACTTGCCTAAACTAACCTTGCCTAACATAGCCTAACCTAGCCTAGCCTTGCCTAACCTAGCCTAGCCTAACCTAGCCTAGACTAGCCTACTCTAGCCTAACCTACTCTGGCCTAGCCTACTATAGGCTAACCTACCCTACTCTACCTTAACCTCATCTAGTCTACACTAGCCTACTCTAGCCTAACCTACTCTAGCCTATCCTAACCTAGCCTAAACTAGCATATTCTACCCTACTCTACTCCAGCCTAAACTACTATAGCCTAGCCTAACCTAGCCTAACCCACTCTAGCCTAGCCCACTATAGCCTAACCTACCCTACTCTACCCTATCCTAGTCTAGCCTACACTAGCCTACTATAGCCTAACCTACTCTAGCGTAGCCTAACCTAGCCTAAACTAGCATAAGTTACCCTACTCTATTGTAGCCTAACCCACTCTAGCCTAGCGTAACCTAGACTAACCTACCCTAGCATAAGCTAGCCTAACCTACTCTAGCCTAGCCTACTATAGCCTAACCTACTCTAGAATACACTAGCCTACTCTAGCCTAACCTACTCTAGCCTAGCCTAAACTAGCATAACCTACCCTACTCTACTATAGCCTAAACTACTCTAGCTTAGCCTAACCTAGCCTTACCTACTTTAGCCTAGCCTTAACTAGCCTAGCCTAACCTACCCTAGCGTAACCTACTCTAGCCTATTGTAGCTTAACCTACTTTAGCCTAGCCTAAGGTAGCTAACCCACCCTAAACTACTCTATCCTAGCCTAACCTAAACTAACCTACTGTAGCCTAACCTACTCTATCTTAGCCTAAACTAGCCTAGCCTAGCCTACTCTAGCTGAGCTTAATCAACTCTAGTTGAGCCTACTCAAGCCTACTCTAGCCTAGCCTAGCCTAACTTAGCCTAATATAGCCTAACCTAATCTAACCTATCCTACTCTAACCTAGCCTATTATAGACTAGCCTACTCTAGCCTAGCCCCTAGCCTACTATCGCCTAGCTTGGCCTAACCTACTCTATCCTAGCCTAGCCCAATCTAGCCTAATCTAATCTAACCTAGCCAACTCTAGCATACCCTAGCCTAGCCCTTAGCCTACTCTCACCTAACTTGGCCTCACCTACTCTAGCCTAGCTTAGCCTAGCCTAGCCTAGCATAGCCTAGCCTACACTAACCTACTCTAACCTAGCCTAGCCCACTCTAGCCTACTATACCCTAGCCTACTCTGACCAAGCCAAACTTAGCCTAAACTACTCTAGCATAGCCTAGCCTAGCCTAGGCTAGCTTACTCTAACCTAACCTACTCTAGCCTTTCCTAACCTAGCCTAACATAACCCAACCTACTCTAGCTTGGACTAACCTAGCTTACCTAAACTAACCTACCCTACTATAGCCTACTCTAACCTACCCTAGCCTACCATATCCTAGCAGAATCTACCCTAAC
>APFE031566603.1:0-13123 GCA_000404065.3 Pinus taeda | reverse complement strand
TACTTGTATGCTCTGTAAGCTAAAGGTTGGGTGCGTACCCCTGTAAAGGTCAAAAGGCGCGGGTTTCATCTTTAAAAAGTTACTTGTGGTCACTTCTAGAGCCTTCTAGAAGAGTGTTTGACGTGTATTGAGCGCCTCCAGATGGTTCATGCATCCCTATTATAGAGGAACTTATCCCATCAAGAGAGGAGCTACCCCATCCAAAAGAGGGAGTATCCCATTGATGTTGGAACTGAATAACTTCCTCTAGAACACTATAAATACAGGCATTGGGCCAAGGGAGGGGAGGTTGAAAGCTGAACATTCCAAAGGGTATATGCTGCTGGAATTAGGACTTCCATTGTAAGCTTGTGAGGAGAGATTACCATCCTTTCTTGTTTCATTTGGAAGTGGGTGAGCTTGTCAAAGTAGAGGAAAACTCTTGCTAGACCCTGGGAGGAACTTGCACAACATCAAGGCTCAGGTTGTAATGGTTTCTTTTGTTTCCTTAATACAAATAAGTCCATTCTTCTCAATAATTTGTTATTAATGAGTTGTTTCATATACTCCTTGGTATATATGTTGAATATGTTTTATTTTATGGGATATTCAGGTGCTATGTAATCGTTTGATTGTTAGTGAATGTAGGTTTCGAAGTGAAGGAGGAGCTCATCTAGATCGACAAGGCTGGACTACTACAACAGCGTTGGACTACATGTAGGATCTAAAACACTTGATTTCTCGTATGATAAATGCATGTTTAGAGAAGGATTGCTCTTAATTGTCTTGTTTCTCACTAGAAAGTCTTAGGCTTCTAGGGAGGTTGGTTTTGTCTGCAAGATTAACTATTTATGCATGATAGGGAATAACTTCAAATTTTGGTCATCAAAGGCATAGTCATAGGTCCTATAGGTAACAACAAATTTTATACATAAAGGTATCAAGATCCTTAGGTTAATCTATGGAAGTGTGGAAGGCCATTAGGGCTGATATTCTTCATTTTGACCTCTCCATTGGTCTCTCTGATAGGGAGAAACTCATTGTTCCTATTTTCAGCCATGGTTTGGGCAGGTTAAGTAAGTACTTCTTCTTCCCCAATAGGTTCTTTAAATATCTCAGGTTTCTCACCTAGAGGGTCTTCTAACTCCCCTATACTCAGAGAGGGAAGCTGGCAGTCACCGAAGAAGATTGAAGGTTGACTTCTTGAGGGGGTGGGGGAGTTCGGTAAGAATTTTCCTTGAGTATCTCTATTCCTACAAGGCATGAAAGGAATTTTTGTCTCTTTCTTTTATGTTTCTTTCTCAAAACTGTATACAAAACAAAAACAATGTTGAAGCATAAATAACATCTACCTAGACACCTCCCCGACAATGATGCAAAAAAGTGGTGGGACCTGGCATTGCACCAAGAGTTTTGCAACTCTGAAGGGCTCCTCAACTCTATTTATCAACCCAAGGTTTGTATATACTTCAAGGTGACAATGCTACATATAGACTAGAGGGATTCTACTCATGCCACCCTCAACTAGGAAATTTGATCAATAGTTCTCCAAGACCATTCTTCCTACTGAATTAGAAGGAAAACTAACTAATGTGCAACTTAGAAGCTACCTTTAATGATAAAAAGGAAAATTCTTTGTGAACTTCAACTTGTAAATGTTATTGATTCAATTCATGGAAATATAAGAGCTACACTACTTACAGAATAGGAACTAAATTATCTTGCAATCAACCATCTAGCTACCAAATCTACTTGTAGACAAGAATCTAACCCATCAAATCATAACTCAAGGTTCCATGCATCATCTATCTAGCTCACACTTGCATATATACCAATGTTCTATTTGTGCCAAATTTATGATAAAGAAACTAATTCTATCATATTCTGCAGTGAAGGAAAATGATGGTTGGAGTGGCCTAGGTGCTTCCCTTGATCATGGAGTCACAACTGGGGGTCAAACTACTTCTAAACTAAGTCCAAATTGAATAAAAGGTCAAAAAAGTGGAGAAACAAGCTGCTACATGTATGCTATACGAGGCTACTATAGGTGTCGTATATTGCTACTAGAAGGCCTGCAATGCTATAGGAAGGTTGCCGAGAAGGTTTAGGAGGTAGGAATGATGGGTTCCAGGAATGGAAAGGTGGATGGAGGTTGAGGTAAATGGATGAAATTTGACCAACACCCCTATCCAAGTTCAAAGCCTTTTGAAGGCATGTTTTGCACTAGGAGAGTTTCTCATGGTGATCTAAGAGGATGATCTCAAGAACATAACATTGAAGATGGAATTTGAGCTTCATAAAAGATGTCGAGGAAGTCCAATATGGAGGTGGTGAAAGGCCCCTTTCCTAAAGATCCAAATATCCCTGAAACATCATGTGCATATACCCTTTTATCATTGAAAAATGAAACAACTACTAGTGGAAAAGATGAGTTGAATTTAAATGTCATCTAATCTTTGCCAAAAACTCTGATCCAGTCAATGAATCAACTCCTAATCTATATTAAGCACATGAAAAACAAGATGACTAACATAGATATTCTTCCAAGAAATCATAAACATAGTATTTTTAGGCTATGATTGTAGATCCTTCCATTCATCCTCCCATGTGAGAGATGATATCACAAGATTTTTAGTGGTTTTTTCTAATGAAATGTAGAAAAATAATAAACACTCTGAAATAAAAGTAAATACGAATACATAAGAGGGGCCTAAGCCACTGGGTTGGGGCCCAAACCCAAGAGCCTCAACCCTCTAGAGCTAACTTAGTGATTAACCAATCAGAAGCTTATCATTATCATTGCACCAATGTCAAATACATCACATAACTAGTCAAAACTAACAATGCCAAGTGCTTGAGCTCGATAGATACCTAGCTAAAAACAAAGTTAGAATCCTAATGAGCTCTTTGACATGTTTATTTATACAAGAGGGTAGCTACTAGCAACTCCCTATAAAATAAGAATGTTTGTCTTTCGTAACTCGATATTGGTGGATCTTTATCTTCATTAACTACACTTTCTAGGCTAGCAATGACCCTGTCTTGCTTGACTGCTAATGACCTCGAGATGACGAGAGTGTGTGTGGTGATATTGGGCTCATTAAAGGAGTTAAGGAGGTGGAAAACATCCTAGAATCTATCCCTATTGTCTACTCTGATCCCCTACATTTAAATTACCTAAAAAATCCTTTGTTTCCTCCAATTAAACCATATTAGGCTACATGACATAGAAAAACATCTTTTACACTTCTCACCAAGCATAATATAACAAAAATTATAAATAAATGTGAGAAAGAGATAGTTATAATGTTGGAGACTGACATTATGACCCTTATGATGTACCTATTGATGAGGCACATCAATTTTCATGGTACAATTGATTATGTTTTGACATATGTCTCAAACGGTGATATACAATTGTAGGGATATACAGGTGCAGATTGGGCAGGAAGTGTTGAAAACAGCAATAGTACTTTCAAAGGTTGCTTTAGTTTTGGCTCCTCTACGATTCATGGATGAGTAGGAAGTAGAAATATATTGCACTCAAAACTACTGAGGAAGAGTATATTGCATCCATTCTAGTGAGTTGTGAAGTAGTGTGGCTTTGGAAGTTACTCACAAGACTATTTGATCAGGTGCTAGTACCGACTATGATATATTGTGACAACCAAAGTTGTGTGAAGCTGATAGATAATGTAATTTTCCATGACAAGTTGATGTACATCAAGATCAAGTACCACTTCATTCATGACATTATGCAGAAGGGATAAATGAAGCTCTAATGTGTCTCTACTAATGAGCATATCACTGATATACTTACAAAGCCTCTGTCCATATAATATTTTGTATACTTCAGGGACAATATTGGACTTATTGAGAATGTTTGTCTCAGTGAGAGGGAGTGTTCATGAGATAAAATCATGGATCGACATTCTTCCCGTGTCAAGTATATTGACCCTAATTGGGGAGAATGGTCCAACAAAGGATAATCATTCTTCTTGTATCAAGTAAGTTGACACAAATTAGGAAGAATGTTCCTGGAGCATTAAGATTAGTTAAAATAAGTCCTTGAATTACTCAAATAAAATGTGGCCTTTAGATATATACCATGCATCAAATATATTGAACCGAATAATGGTGAACCAAGACTAGTCTGTATACCATGTGCCAAATCAACCGGTATTATAGTTACTAGTTTATGCTAAATGTTGTACCATGTGTTAGGAGTATCAACCAAGATTATGGTAAGGATATACCATAGGTCAGAGGTATTGACTAGAATTATGGTATTTGGTTGATGCTTTTGATTTACCACATGTCAAGGATGTTTGATCAGATTATGGTAATTAGTTGATGCTATTGGTTTACCATGTGTCAGAATTTCTGGCCTATATATGGGGATAGAATAATGATGATGATTTGTTATAGCATTTTGTTAGAAAATTTTGTCAACAAAAGAACATCTAGCTAGTTATTATGAATACCTCCCTAGTTAAGAGGGAGTGTTGAATCTTGTAGCTATGGTTGGCCTTTATAATTTATATTTTATCCCTTGAAGTACATAATTTAGTTCTATGATCGGTTCTTCATATCATTTTTTCCCTTGAAAGAATTAATATAAGACATGTTCTTCATGTCGATATCAAAAAAGAAATTTTCAAAATTTGAATTCTGAATTTTTGGCTCCAAATTTTTCAACTCGGTCCTCCTTAAGGTCAAGTCAGCCCTAGTGAAGAGACACCCATTCATATAGACAAACTATATATAGAGCACTTGACCTCCTCCACAAGGCACAATTTGATTTCTCACACAAGAAAACATATTTTGGGCATCCAAGTGAAGAAGAAGAGCAAATAAAGAAGGACAATAAGGAAAAATTCATATCACGAATATTTATCAATTTATATACTTTGCCCATGTGATTTTCTGGGCAGTTTCTAGGTAATAGGTCAAGCTTCTAAGATGCAAGTCCAAAATTTGAACATAACATTTTCGGTAGCAGGGTCAAGTTTCTGAACATATTCTAGGAGGATGAAATTCAGCCTAGGAAGATTTGAGAGGGATGAAGTTGAAGGGAAACATATTGACTTGATAAAAGGGTTGTTTGACTAGGTTTTACCATAGAATTGTTGGTTAGTTTGACCTCATAATTGACTAGCAATATTAGGCATATCTCTTGTTGAATTAAATAATTTACCTAAGGAAAATTTTGTTGGGCTTTCCCCCAAGTGGGTTTTCCCAAGGTAAATATTTTGTTCTCTTTGTGTGTTGTGATATCCACTATCCTTGTGAATTGATGGTTGAATTTCCAAAGTATAATTGCTTAATGATAAAATTGTATTGTTAAAATAAGATCTACATTATTAGAAGTAATTATTAGTATTTAATAAATTAGTGCTTGTATCTATTGCACTTGATAAATAGACATGATCATGTCTCTATGGTCTTGAAAAAGTACTCCCAAAATTCATTATGAGCTTCACATATTGCTGCTTGTAATAGTTTCCAATACCATGTTTTTCAAACAATTTAGTCATTTATATCTTAGCATGTTTTTCATGTCATGATATATGGGAAGTGGTAAACTTAAATATCACACTCAACATAAACTCAATGAAATTTCACTTGGAATCTAATGGTCTTGGTAAACATGTTACATGGTAACTTTTCCATTTATTATTACAGATTTGCATAAGAATATACAAATGCATGATTTGTATTCTAGCTTTGGTGCAAGAATGCAAATTTAGTCATATCTGTCTATATATGTTTGAATACAAATATACCATGAATGGAGATTTTTATTTTTGTATAAACAATGGACAAGATTAAGGGCTAAAGACCAAATTTGAAAATGGGTTTAATAGGTTTATAAATTCCATGGTTGAAGAGAGGGAAATGACCAAGGATCAAATTTAAGGAACTTAATTTCTTTCGAGTTTGTGCCTATTTTTCATAGATATAAGGTTCTCACAATTAGGTTGTTATTCAAATTACATGCTTAATAAAAGGCGTTAGTTAGTTAGGGGTCCATTCTATGTAATGGTCTTGGTAAAAAAGTTACATGACATCATTTCCAATTAATAACATGTAAATGGATGATTCACATTATAGCTTTAATTCATAAGTGCAAACTTCATAACTTTTGTTAGGTGTTTGCAATCATAATTAGATTACTGTGACAATGACATGATAAAATGTTGTGATTTTATTGAAGGATATACTTTGTTGAAATTGTGCAATATAGTTAATGTAGGACTCTATTCTATATCCTCAAATAAAAATTGTGCTAATAAACCAAAAAACAACACCAAGTAGAAAACGTCTATGCCAGTCAACACCATGGTAATGAGTCCAATGAAGTGGTAAAACATGACATGTGGCATCTCATCCACTGATCCAGATTTAAACAAGAATGCCACCAATTACAAATATAACAATAAATACAAAGATGCAGTAGAAATAACACTTCATTTCATTAATATCAATTACTAAAATATTCTTACAAACATAATGGAAATAAGACTAGCTCGGGCGACGGTAGCTTATCTCTAAGAAGAGATATGGCAGCTACATGCCTCAGAACTGTGTTACAATGAGGCTCAAAGGCCTATTTATTATTGATAAACAATGGAAACATCCAAAAACCTAACCCTAGGAGATGAAGCGCCAAAATTGTTGGCCCCATTTGGGTAAATTGGTACATCAACTTCCCAGGGTCGTAACTTTGGTATCTGATCTCCACTTGGCTATCATAATACCTTGTTTCAAATATCTCAAAGAGAAGGCCGATAGCAAACAAGAAAGTAATTTTGGGATATTTCCGGTCTCTCTATTTTCCCTAAAAACACTATTTAGGGCCTCAAAACGGCTCCGGAAGTTCAGGACCCAAAAAATGCCAGAAATAGTAAATTGTGCTACAATTAAGGAAACCAAAAAACTGAAAGAGACAATGTTGGGGGTCCAAATGGAATAGGTAGGTGGCCACCAATATCCACCTAGATCATCCACTCAATTAGCATAATCTGTTCTTGGACAACCAATAACAAATTTTATAATTATGTGTATTAGTCTCTTTAGAAGTCAAACAGTCAACCAATGAACTCAATTAGGCTCTCAGCATTTTGATACATATCTTCTTTGAGACCCATTGTGTGCTTTATTCTAATTAATTGAATACTTTGTAATTTTAGGCATAAGTTCTCTCATTGTTCTCTTGTGCCACTCCCATATGTTTTATATTATTGCATAAATAGCTCATATTAGAAGCTTAGGTTTCATCAAAATTTTTGTTGCCTCTTAAATATATATTGTAGTGTCCTCGGCTTCTAGTTGGGCAATGCCACACAACTATAACAATTTAATCATAAATTGGAAATTTATTTAGGAAGCACATGAATCCAATTTATCATAAATTTTCCCTGTTCTTGGAAAATATAATTAAAATGAATGCAATACTAACTTGTGGGAAATACCAAACTACTCATCTGTTATTATTTACACTTGTCGAAATATTTCATGGCAGTGTTTTTCCTCCTAGAGGCAGGTGCTAACTTATGCATGTGCTACCCTAGTATGTTAAGCATTGAAACAAAAAGTGTGAATTCTCTTGCTATGAATTTAGTTCATTACACTCAACCCAAAAATCTTAACATGTGAGAAAGAAAATTATTTTTGAATAATTCATACTCTAGTAGTCCTACTCACCAATCTCTCTTTCTCCTCAATCCTACACAACATAGGAACTGTGTCATTTTCTACTATTCGATCCCTTAGCCTATTACCCTTCATCCCCCTTCCCTCTAGTGCTCCAATTTAGGGTGATTATGAAATATCAACTATAAATTATATTTCTCTTTTGCTCAATAATATTTGATGAACCCAATCATGGTTTTCATATTGTTTCATGGTTACAACTATGTCAATGTGTACTCTCTCAAAGTTACATATGAATGATGGAATGAATGAATCACTTTCATCGAAGGTTGATAGAATCCCTTACAAGGTATGCATGAACTCAACACTTACATGAGGAATATGTTTCCAATCATAAAATTTGGAAAACAATGCATAATGCACTTAAGACAAGAATAATAATGAGGCTTGGGATACAAATACCTTTGAACACAATCATTTTTTCTTTTCTTGACTTCACTTATTTTCACAGTCATTGGTTCATTGATCCTATGGTGCCCCTAGTGAGTTATAGGCAAAAGTGCTACTTATAATTTTTATAATTAATATCAATATTTTTAAAAATGATAATTAACATTCCTAACTTACCGTATACTTACATGTTAGGGTCATATGCTCATATTATGTATTACATAAGTAATCACCGTGATGTGCATTAGGTCTTACCATTTATGCATCATGTATAAGTAATGGTTTCCATCTTTATTTTGATTGACCATGGTGTTGTAAATAACTTCATTTCCCCTTTTGGTTTTAGTCATGTGGTTTGGTATCCCATGAGCATGATTCTTTTAAGCTATTTGAAGTGTTGTAGGATTTTTTTGATTGAACTAGACAATAACTGTTCCTTGGAGCAACATAATATGTTTTGTGGGTTGAGAGACATATTTCCCTTTTTGTTATTTGAGGTCCCTTTGATGAAGAACATTGAATTCATTATCATTTCAAAGCTAGGGCCAAACAATACCTAAAAAATTACAATGAATGAACACTCCTAAGCATAATGAATTAAGCATCCAATTAAAGGATATGATTTATCCGAGGGCGGTCATGCTTGGTGTGTCTCCATAGAAGAGAACTAGTGATATTTGTTAAAATGGAAGATGACATCTTTTTACTTTGCAATGATGATTAATATATGAACATGGATACTCTAGAGGATATGTATACATGTTTGATTCCTTGGATTGATGCCATTTTCGAGAGTATCCTTGTTGATGTATTAATAGATATAGGCATATGAACATAGGTTTAAGGTGGAAGACAACCCAAAAATTATCTTCAAAACAAGATATTGACACTATGAATTTTTTGGGGCACCATGTAGGTTGACTGATACCTGGAAACTTTCATAAATCTAATGAATACTAATGTTTCAAATATAATCGATGGAAATTTCAAATATTAATTTAAAAGGTAGTTATGTAAAGTGTGGTGGTGTCGATGATGATTATGATGATAATAATAATAATCCCATGCATCATAAAAATAATTTTTTCCTAACAAACATGAAATATAAAACTTGTTAATAATATGATAAGTAAAGGGCATTTCTTTTGATTATTTTTAATATAAGTTTTTATTTCCAAGATATAAACTAATATATTCAAAATTTTATTTATATATGTTAATCAAATTGATTAGGTACAAGGATTAATTGTTATCCTTCCCATACGTGTTCAATTCCAATAAAAACTATGCTCATTTCTTAATAATATAATGTTGTGATGATTTGAAACTCTATTATTAAATTTTTATTATCAAGATCAACAAATTACTAACATATTTTCTAGTAATAATAAGAAAATATATATTTTAAATATATCAATATATCAAACTAAAATTAAATACATTATATTATTAAAATCCTCTTCACACACATGGACCAATAGGGAAACTATCAGGATTACATGCCACTACCATCGTGATGCCACCATGTCCTGGTGCCCAGTCAACCTGAAGCTACCTCTTATGCGCATTTTATTTTCTTCTGGGGCAATGCATCAGTGATGATGTGTCCATCTGTGTACCACCTTTGACATGTGGACCAATCAACAACTAGTGAGGGTTACATGTCACTACAATCTGATTTCCACCATGTTCCATATCCTAGTCATCTTAGATATCATTGCATGCATGCCTTATAAAACTTCTAGGGAATCCCTTCTAGGGTTACGTGGTTGGATGACATCATTCTCATGTCACCAATGCCATGTAGTTCGACCTGAGTGGTCACACATGTCACCTATATTTTTCCCACTAAGCCACATGTAAGTGCCAAAAACACATGCCATGTGTCCCCTGTGCTAACATCATGTCAACATGATCACAAGGCAATTAAAAAGCTGCCAGTATGGGGAGAGAAAGGGGTCTCAGGCCATGTCTCTTTATTTCTCATTGTGCCATGTTTCCTGACCCTACATTCTAGGCTCTTCCAAGTTGGATTGACATCACATATGTGGCTACCCATTTATTAAAGATGCAACATTGAATAATGATATTTTTGATAGATATTTGATTTTGGAAAAATACATATAAGTAGAGAGGTGGGTTAATTAATTTGTTGACATTGCATACAATTAGTGAATCATTTGAGGGATCCACAATAGCCAAAGCAGAGAGTGGGGCCTTTAATTATGAAGGGTGTATCTAGAGGGCATCTAGAGATGACACAGTAGAGGTATTGTGCCAAGTCATCTACTATGTTGTAGTTATGGGTGGTGCGTGCATGGTGTTGATTGATAAAATGTGCCTTTTGAAACTCCTAATTATCCTCACATTAATTATCAAGCCAGGCACGTCCTATTATTTCAAGGGTGTACACATTATGTGGTTGCTATTTAATTCAGAACAATGCTTCCTAGATTGTAGTATAGATCTTCAAATACAAGAGTAAACAAATGCATCTAGTAAATTCCAATTGCAATTACAGAAATTAATCTTCTCACAAACTCAAATCTTACATTCATTAAAGTAACAATAACATCAATCGAGAGTACAATAATGATAACTCATCTCTCTTTAACTAATATAATCTAAATCAAACCCAATATTCAGTAAATAATATGAACAACAAATGATATCAATTTGAGAGTTTCAACAATGATAGTTAATACTGTTTACAGTTGATTAAATCCAGTAGAATATGTATCTAAATAACTCAATCTGAAATGAAAGTAAATCGTACTAATGATAATATTGTAAATTATAGAAAGCAAAGATATTCTATCAACACAGGGTAAGTGATAAAATCATAGAAAGAAAGAATACTATCAAACCATCACACTTGTGAGAATTAGAAATGTATGACACAAGAAAAGCAGTTGAATCCGCCAGAGGTTGGGCCCTTAGCTGCCAGTGAACACTACTAAGTTACTTCAGATAATGTGAGGGAACAACAATGTCACTTATATATTAATCATCAAATTGAATGAGCATTACAATATATTCGTGTTCTTCTCAACAACGAGAGTTTGTAATTAAAATACAATTTCAGTAATAACATAGATTTTCCTCTCTCTTCCTTCTTACAAAACATCTCCTTTTATAATAGTAAAGGGTAAAAGATAAATGAAGAACGCGATCCCTCAGGATCTCTCGATCCTAAAGGATTCACAACAAATTTCCAAATTCAGGCATCCTTTCCCTTCTCGCGCTGATTCTTCTGACTTTCTTTGGCCTTATCTGCAACCACTGCATTCCTTCCTTAGCTTGCCAATTTTTGCTATTCTTTCACAGGGAACAACGTTTGTCCCTTTTTTTTTTCCTGCATAAAGAAGGGTAATAATTATCTATGTCATAACTGCAGATAATTACTTCATTTCTTACCACAATTCTTATTAACGCATTAGGATATAGAAAAGGTAAGAATAAATGAGAAGGATGATGAAATTAATGGTAAACACATACCTTTTCCATGACTCAACATACTCCCCTTCTTACCTTGTTTCATGGCCTCATGAAGAGCAAGTAGTTCGTATGCAAAGTAGTTAAAGAATAAATTGGAGAAGGAACGTAGTAGAGTGGTCTAAAACCATGGTTCTTGGCCAAGAGCTCATGGACGAGCCTTGTCTATCCTTCAGGAAATTCATATATAGCCTGATAACCTTCAGCAGGATACCAAACGATAGGGCTACGGAACAGACATTCTAGCTAATAGGGACCTTATCTTAAAAGGAGATTGCTATAAGTGACAAAATGTTCTGTAGCTAGCTTAAAATTTTTATAATTAAAAGGCTCTCTATTCTGTACATTACTAGTGGAGGCTGTCCACCTGAGCTTGGCTACAGCCAAGGAGCTTTCCTAAATGGAGAGGAAGTATTCTACTCCCTTTGTACAATCTCTTCCTAAATAGGCCCCAAAATTTTGATTACTCCTTCCATTGTCATCGGACTCTTGTGATTGGCCAGCATTTGCAAGGGGTGTTTGGGTTCACCTCTGACCCAAAGGTCCAGTCCATGCTCTTGCCTTTGGAATGCGTTATGAGCCTTGAACCATTTCAGTTGATTGACAACAAATGAGATAAAAGCTTGGAATTGCACATCCCCCACAAAAGGGTTGGGTTTCTTTTCCACTTCTTCCTCTAATACAAAATTATGTAAGTAAGATTCAAAAAGTAATCTTTGAAATTTTACCCCATGCTATTTGCAACGGTTTATGAAATCCTGAATTGTTTTCAATTCTATTGATTTTCTAGCCCCGACGGCTTTGATTTTCAACTGCAAGTATCTTTATAACAAAAATAAGGCATAATTGTTGGCAAGAGATCTACATGCCAAGACATCAGTGTATAATGAGCAGATAGTGTCCGTTTGACCCATGACCTTCTCTAATCTGAGCTTCGTTTTCTCAATTCTCTCTTATTCCTTTTAGTAGTTATCGAAGGACTCGCTTTCTAATGTATTCATGTCCCGAAGCTACCTCTGTAATTCTTGGTATTTTTGCTAGGAGACAGTTTCCAGCTCAAGTCGTTCTATGGTAAGCTGAGCTTGTGCTAAATCTTCTTGAAGATTCAATATATTGGGGTCGTTGCTTGTCATGATATCTTTGACTTGAGTGGTTGTCTGTGTGCTCCCACTATGAGAATGAGTGCCTATTGTATGTGTTCCTTTATTATGGGAGGTCCAGGCCTCCGTCTGGATAGCCACGCTATATGAGGGTACCACCTCCATCTGAATAACTAAGTCATAGGAGGGTATAGCCTCTGTCTAGGTAGTTATTTCTGCAAAGATTGCATGTTGTTCTGTGACAGGTTGAATGAGTATGGGCTTAATTTGAGTCCCTGTAGCTTTAATTCACATACTTCATTTTGGGTTGCTGCACTTATCTGGGGTTTTGTTTGGAGTCTTCCCCACTGATAATTCTCTTATCTTTCGTCTGAGCCTTTTCACTATTTTTCGTAGCCTTTGCTGTTCCTTCCTAAGCTTTTTAATTTTGTCACTCTGCCTTT